>VONZ01003267.1:0-25094 GCA_012976165.1 Labeo catla
TCATAGAGAAAGCCACAATCGCCATGGAACCGGAAGTACTGTTGCTGTCGTTTGGTTTAAATAATCGATCTCAGAGATGTTTTACATCAACGTACAAAGAGATACAGAGGGCCTATAGGGTAGCCAGGACCAGGTTTCCGCATACCGAGATCGTGGTGCCATTGGTGAACTATTGTGACTTGCTTCCCATAGAGGAACAAAGATATCTGGATGATATTAACCAATACATCAAAGATAATCTCAACTTCCTCCAACTTCTGCCCGTTGCCCAGTTCCAAGTGGAAAACGATAACTTGCACTGGACAGCTGCAACGGGAAGACACATGTTGGACCATTGGATTGGGTTAAACTTGATGACGCCATCAACCCAATAAACAGTCATGAAAAACTTATAATCAATTTGTCCCCGCTCGACTTGACAGCTGGGCAACGGGCAATATTGAGGAAAGGCCTTTCCTTTGTCATGGTCCCTGATAACGTGAAAACACAGAAAATAGAATTATTAGAAGGACTACAGGCCTACCATAGGCGAGTCAAATTGGATACCTTCTATGAAGGTAAAAAAAGTGAAAAGAAAAAAACCCCCTTCACACATAACTCAAATTGGACACCGGCCTTATCGAGTCTACCCCCCCAAGTCGCTTCTCTTATAAGAGCGGATTGGTACGCGTACCAACATTTAAATTGGGGTCTCTTAGAAAAGCAGAATTTACGTAAAAGTGAAAAGAGAGCAATTAGAGAACTTAAAAATAATACAGAAATCGTTATCAAACCAGCTGACAAGGGAAACGCGGTTGTTATCATGAGTAAAGATGATTATCTTTGGGAAGGAAAGAGACAGCTTTCTGTGACAGAGCATTACAGCTCTCTCACAGAACCAATTTTTCCAAATACAATGATTGAAATACGAGGAATATTGAATGAGATGTACGAGAAAAAGTGGATTAGTGGGAAACAGAGAGATTATTTGACTGGTTCGGGAACGCCGAGACCCAGACGGTTTTACTTATTGCCAAAGATACACAAAGAACCAGAAAAATGGAGTTTACCGTATAAAATACCCCCCGGAAGACCTATAGTGTCGGATTGCGACAGCGAATCTTATTACACGGCGGAATACATCGAACATTTTTTGAGTCCCATTTCGCAACTTCACGACAGTTATCTAAAAGACACCTATGATTTCATTTCTAAAACTAAAAATCTCATTCTCCCCTCCCACTCTTTTCTCTTTACAATGGACATCGACAGTTTGTATACCAATATCGAGACCGGGGCCGGGATGGCTGCCGTGAGAGATTGCATGAACAGATACCCGGACGCGAAAAGACCGGATGACTTCATCTTGAAATTATTGGAGATTAATTTAACTAAAAATGATTTCGAATTCGACTCAAAATTTTATTTGCAGACCAAGGGAACGGCTATGGGCAAGAAGTTCGCCCCATCCTATGCTAACATCTATATGGCCCATTGGGAACAAACTGCGGTGTCCTCTTTCCCTCTACAACCTTTCTCGTATTTTAGATTCCTAGATGATATATGGGGAATCTGGACATACAGTAAGGAAGAGTTTGTCAAATTTGCTGATCATCTGAACCGTCACCAAAAATCCATTAAAATTAAATATGAAATGGATGCCAATTCGGTAAATTTTCTTGATGTTATTACTTACAAAGGACCCCAATTTGAAAAAAACAATCAATTAGATTACAAAGTCTACTTTAAACCCACGGACACTCACTCGTTGCTACACAAAGCCAGTTACCACCCTAAACACACATTCAAAGGGATTCTTAAGTCACAGCTTCTCCGTTTTCATAGAATATGTTCACAAACGACGGAGTTCAAAACTGCTGTGGGAATTCTCTTTAAAGCCCTGAAACAACGAGGATACTCGAGAAGTTATCTCAGGAGTGTGCTTAGGGCCTTTACTGACTTTGTGACAAATCCGGCCAAACCAACACAGACGAGAAACAAAATCATTCCACTAGTGTCTTTTTATTCTCAACAAAGTATCCAATTGAACAGAGCAGCTAAGGAAAATTTTAATAAATTCATGGAACCAACAAAATTTCTCACCAAACACAGGCCAATTGCGGCGTACAAAAGAAACAAAAACTTATTGGATACCTTAGTCTGTAGCAAAATTAAAACCACTGAGAAGAAAAACAGGTCCGGGGTTTACAAGTATTTTGTTCCCAAGAGATTGGTTCAGAATAAAACCAGCAAACAACTCTTCCCGGTTCAAAGGAACATTTTAGCCCATACATCAAATTGCGTTTATCTCATATCTTGTTCCAAGTGCCACAAACAATACGTTGGGCAAACCAAAAACCAATTGTTACTAAGAATTTACCAACACTCATATAATATTCGTAATAAAACAGAAAAGAGAAGACATGTAGTTAAACACTTTTTGATGCATGGACTAACATCACTTAGAGTAACAGGCCTAGAGTCGAACCCCTTTTGGACGCTCTCTGAGAGGCTCAGGGTAGAGAGAGTCTGGATAAAAAGATTGGACTCTCTCTACCCTAGAGGCCTCAACGAGACGTAGACCTCACTATCCATCTTTCCTGTTCTATTCATTTATTTTGTGGCTATTTTTCTTCTATGTCTGTTTTTCCTTTAAGTCAGTGTACCAGAGACCTCAGTGTCTGTGTCTAGAAGTGCAAAAAACACAAATTGATTGCGAGCCTTCTCATAGAATCTAGGTGTGTGTGTGTGTGTAAAACGATGAACTGACCCCAACCCCATACCTAAACCTAAGGTCTCAGGGGTCTGTGCGAATAGCCCCCCATACCTGACACCTAAAGACACTGAACCCAATGCACTACGCCCCCCTAACCCTAAAACCTAAAATTAGTAGTTTCATCTAAAACATACCCACCCCAGAACCTTACACCTAGGGTCCACAGACCTAATGAGTTCAACCACCACAAACCTGACACCTAGAAGATGGTGTACACAAGGCAGTACCCCTACACGAATTACACCTAAGCTGTGTAGCCCTTAGATGGTGAACCATAAGTGTCTGAACCCTAGATGTCTGAACCCTAAGTGTTTGAACCCTAAAATTTTAAAATTTTAAAATTTGCAATTCCACAAGCGTCTGAACCCTAAGTGTCTGAACCCTAAGTGTTTGAACCCTAAGTGTTGGAACCCTAAAACTTTAAAATTTAGAATTTCATAATCCCTTTTATTTATTTTTTAATCACTATTCGTTACTAAATTGGAAAAACATACAGGAAAAAGGAAAACAAATTGGGGTCAAAAGGTCACAGGTATGATGAACAATAATTCTTAAATCAACACAATTGAGAATTTGTTTGATATATAAAAACCATATAGCATCAATTGTGATTGGGGACATGCACACACACATTATATAAATCATTGGATTATTATTAGTAAATTAAGTGCATATCACAATGGTAGTATTACATTAACACATATATTATATACAAAACAAGGATAGTTATTAACATATAAGATTCATATATTAGATTTAATAAATAAATTACAATAAATAATAAAAATACACACCTATTTGATTAGAATTCTAAAGACACAGACACGTAGAGACAACATACAGAACAATTGGGAGAATTTAGACCAGTGGAGGGGCTGTTAGAGGGATTTCTTCCTCTTGTGGGACATGGAGCGGGCTTCGGAAATGTGTGCCAGAGCCTAACCGAGATCAGACCTGGTCTGACCTCTGGATTCTTAGATACCTAACTCAAGCCAGAGCCACGTCTGAGCACTTCAATACCACTTTGGGGAGGTTTCCTGATATCAGCCCTTCTCCACATTAAAAACTCTACAGGCACACTGGCAAATTATAAATTATATATTATAAACACAGAAGACTTATGAAAAATGCCACACGATTAAACAGTGAAAGAACATTGTATACCTTTAGATATGCCTTACAGAATTAATCGATTAAAAAGAAAAACTTTTAAAAAAAACAGTAAAGATACTGTTGAAAGATTAAAAAATTAAAAACAGTAAAGACACTGTTGATAAAATTATATTTAATAGGGAACATGCAATCATTATACTATCTCCCTTTGATAATTTTAAAACCCACAGATATCATTATAACATGGAATAAATATAATTATTCAATACTATACAAATACACAAAGGTTTAAAAAGACATGGTATCATAGAACAACCTTTTTGAATGATTTAATTAAGGAGATACAATAGTTTTAAATCCAGTTTTGATGATTGTTCATGTCCTATTTATAATTAATCACAGAATCTTAACTTTTTAAGGCATATTTATGGTATAATCAAGTTTATACATTAAATGTTTAACTATTTATATGTATTTATGATGGATGAGTGAGGATTGAATGATTTGCATATACTGTGACGCATCAAAGAATTCGTGGACACTTTTTAGTGTTTTTCAAAAGGGAAAATTGGATTGTTCGACGCCAAATGCACTTCAAAAAATACTAATAGTTGTTCTTCAACTAGATTGCATGTTTTGAGGTGTTAAATTGTAGGAGCTCGCAAGTTATTCGCAAATTAACATGATTTTGGCGTTAAAAACACTATAAATAAAATCCTAAAAAGGGAAGGAAGAAACGGGGGACAGATTAAAGTCTTTGAGAAACAATTGGAGTGTTGTTTAACCCAAAGTTCATCATTTTCTTTGTTTATTTGCGAGTTTTCTTGAAAAAATGACTGGTTAGGTGTTCTGAAGGAGAATGACGTCAGAGCCGCCTCCCTCTGTGATAGCGGAGAGGAGGATACAATCAGTCATTTGTTCGCTTGCGCTCGAGGTAACAGTTACTTAGTTTACACCTGACATATTCTAGCTTGACGACGTGACAGCAATTGCCTGAGGAAGAAGTTGTTCACTTCGAAACGTCGCGCGAATTGCAGTTTACGTCGTTATTTTAAAGAATCCATTCAGTTGTAACAAAAGAACACTGTAATGGCGAGAGCAGGAATGCGATTTAAACAAACACCGAGGCAACGCGTGAGATTCACGTCTCCACCACCTGACGAAGAACCGCGTGGTGCTTTCGAACCCCCAACAGCACGTTTTCGTGCTTACAACCCAACAGCACGTTTTCGTGCTCCAAGCTGGCGTCGAGGAGGATGGAGGAGGAGAGATGACGTAATCTCCCGAGACGATGACAGCCGTCCACGTCCACTATACGACGCTGATTACGACCTACCGGCTCGTGCACGGGCTGGTGGGCGTAACCAATGGAATAATGACGATTATCAAGCTGATTATCGTCATTATGATCCACAAAGTTACACCAAAACACGACAAGACAAATGGTCACATGAAAATAACACAAACATGCGAGGCAGAGCTGCTCGTAACATAAATCCAAGGGGGGAAATAAGGGAAAACAGATATTTTCCAAACAAACAGATCAATTATTTCCCTGACGACCGAGAGTTTATTAACTCAAAATACAAAAGACAAGAAACATACAGAGAAACTGCAGACGATAGAAAAATTAGATCGCTGCCCGGACAAAACCCAAACAGACCACTCTCTTACAACAATTTTGAAGATGTTTTTCCAAAAAGAAAAACCAAAAGAAAAAACAAAAAGAGGGTACGCAGCCGATACATGATGGAAGATAGAGGGGGAGAATTCTATGGGGAGGAAGATGAACTTGAATATGATGCGTACGTTCAAGAAGAAGAAGAAGAGAGATTTGACACGCAATCTACCCGTCCCCACACATATAGTTTAAGAGACACATATGTGGAATCTTCCCACTCTACAGCCAGTAGAGGGCGTAATGCAATCTCGTACGCCAATAGAGCTGGTAGGGACATCAGAATCGAGCAACCACCCGAGAGAGTGGATAGACAAAGGGATAGAGAGAGTCGTCCCTTCCCCAGGAAGAGACAGAATTTTGGGGGGGGACCTAAGAGATACTTCCCAAAACAAACAAACAATAAATCGAACTACATCCCAGCTTCACCCAGATTGCGGACGGCCATGAAGTTAATGTACGACCTGATCAGGCTGGTCCACCATCTGGAGAAAGTAACAACGAAAATAACTAATAACAGCCCAATGACCTTCAAAAGACTGACCAGATTGTTGACCAATTCCATTAAACCCGCAATGCCTAACGACGCAGTGAAAAAACTGTTGGAGGATAATGCGCAAAATTGGTCAACAAATGCTCAAGTCATTTTAGAGGAACACTACGAGAAACTGATTGACAGTACGCTAACGGAACTCAAAGAGCGTACAGACCAAGCTCATTGGTTCCAGGCCTTTCAGACGGCCACCAATTGGGCCACAAAGAACTTTGGGAGAAGAATCAGTTCGGAAGTTTTTGAGAGAGCTGAGGCTCTATTTACGGCAGAAACTTGTAACGAGTACGACAGAAAACAACAGGAGAAAGATCATAGACAAGCTGCCGCAGTAGAACCCCCCAAAGTTCTTTTGACCGAATCGGATACGCACACACAAGCACATCCGGTTGTCAGACCCAAAAAGGGCGTTTCACACATACATGTGGAGATACAAACGTCACCCAGGAGATGGGAGGATGTTGGACCTCCGGTCAGTCCCCCACCCATGAGATCTGACTGGTCGTTCGACCAAGAGTTTCCCCCTCTTGAACCAAAACCGGACATACAACCCACCCCAGCTTTACCTCAAAGACCTCCTCCGCAACGAGTAAGACGTAGAATTCTTACAGAGGAGATCGATGTGGATCAGGAACCTCAAGTTGAGGCCACAGATATGGCTCCTGAGATTCCTGACACACATGATGTCACAAAAAAGACCTCTGCGGAGGGTTTCAATGAGAAACAGCTGAAACATTACGAAGAACTAACGGATATTTTGATTCAAGAGGGGATTCTAAAACCAGGCGAAGAAGTAGTCGTCACAGAAGAACCAAAACGTACACATACTGAGGCTGGTCCGAGCACGTCTAAGGTTGCTCCCAGCATGCTTAAGGTTGAGGAGACAAAAAAGTCACTCCCTTCTCTTTCTAGAATTCAGAGCCCTCCTCTTTTCTCTTCTGACGATTCTCTGGAGTATCAATTTTCAGAGTATTCTGTCAGTTCTTTAACACGACACACACCTACAAAGGTGGCAGAAAAGGAAGGGGGACAGAAAACTGTTGTGCGACCCGAAGAAGGGGAACGCACAACCCAATCATTGCAAATAGATGAAACAAAACAAACTCCTCGGAAGCAAGTCACAATGGCAGCTCCACCGACACCAAAATCGGTCGGTAGACCATACCGCCACATAAATACGGACCGCAAACAGATCGACTGGAGTTTAAACTTAAAGAAAAAATACGTAATAATCGGGGACTCTAACGTGTCCAGAATCCCGGCCTTTAACATCTCTGATCTCCAAATAGACAGCTTCCCGGGGGCGAAATTCCAACATGCGGGCAACCTCATAGAGAAAGCCACAATCGCCATGGAACCGGAAGTACTGTTGCTGTCGTTTGGTTTAAATAATCGATCTCAGAGATGTTTTACATCAACGTACAAAGAGATACAGAGGGCCTATAGGGTAGCCAGGACCAGGTTTCCGCATACCGAGATCGTGGTGCCATTGGTGAACTATTGTGACTTGCTTCCCATAGAGGAACAAAGATATCTGGATGATATTAACCAATACATCAAAGATAATCTCAACTTCCTCCAACTTCTGCCCGTTGCCCAGTTCCAAGTGGAAAACGATAACTTGCACTGGACAGCTGCAACGGGAAGACACATGTTGGACCATTGGATTGGGGCGTTAAACTTGGTGACGCCATCAACCCAATAAACAGTCATGAAAAACTTATAATCAATTTGTCCCCGCTCGACTTGACAGCTGGGCAACGGGCAATATTGAGGAAAGGCCTTTCCTTTGTCATGGTCCCTGATAACGTGAAAACACAGAAAATAGAATTATTAGAAGGACTACAGGCCTACCATAGGCGAGTCAAATTGGATACCTTCTATGAAGGTAAAAAAAGTGAAAAGAAAAAAACCCCCTTCACACATAACTCAAATTGGACACCGGCCTTATCGAGTCTACCCCCCCAAGTCGCTTCTCTTATAAGAGCGGATTGGTACGCGTACCAACATTTAAATTGGGGTCTCTTAGAAAAGCAGAATTTACGTAAAAGTGAAAAGAGAGCAATTAGAGAACTTAAAAATAATACAGAAATCGTTATCAAACCAGCTGACAAGGGAAACGCGGTTGTTATCATGAGTAAAGATGATTATCTTTGGGAAGGAAAGAGACAGCTTTCTGTGACCGAGCATTACAGCTCTCTCACAGAACCAATTTTTCCAAATACAATGATTGAAATACGAGGAATATTGAATGAGATGTACGAGAAAAAGTGGATTAGTGGGAAACAGAGAGATTATTTGACTGGTTCGGGAACGCCGAGACCCAGACGGTTTTACTTATTGCCAAAGATACACAAAGAACCAGAAAAATGGAGTTTACCGTATAAAATACCCCCCGGAAGACCTATAGTGTCGGATTGCGACAGCGAATCTTATTACACGGCGGAATACATCGAACATTTTTTGAGTCCCATTTCGCAACTTCACGACAGTTATCTAAAAGACACCTATGATTTCATTTCTAAAACTAAAAATCTCATTCTCCCCTCCCACTCTTTTCTCTTTACAATGGACATCGACAGTTTGTATACCAATATCGAGACCGGGGCCGGGATGGCTGCCGTGAGAGATTGCATGAACAGATACCCGGACGCGAAAAGCCCGGATGACTTCATCTTGAAATTATTGGAGATTAATTTAACTAAAAATGATTTCGAATTCGACTCAAAATTTTATTTGCAGACCAAGGGAACGGCTATGGGCAAGAAGTTCGCCCCATCCTATGCTAACATCTATATGGCCCATTGGGAACAAACTGCGGTGTCCTCTTTCCCTCTACAACCTTTCTCGTATTTTAGATTCCTAGATGATATATGGGGAATCTGGACATACAGTAAGGAAGAGTTTGTCAAATTTGCTGATCATCTGAACCGTCACCAAAAATCCATTAAAATTAAATATGAAATGGATGCCAATTCGGTAAATTTTCTTGATGTTATTACTTACAAAGGACCCCAATTTGAAAAAAACAATCAATTAGATTACAAAGTCTACTTTAAACCCACGGACACTCACTCGTTGCTACACAAAGCCAGTTACCACCCTAAACACACATTCAAAGGGATTCTTAAGTCACAGCTTCTCCGTTTTCATAGAATATGTTCACAAACGACGGAGTTCAAAACTGCTGTGGGAATTCTCTTTAAAGCCCTGAAACAACGAGGATACTCGAGAAGTTATCTCAGGAGTGTGCTTAGGGCCTTTACTGACTTTGTGACAAATCCGGCCAAACCAACACAGACGAGAAACAAAATCATTCCACTAGTGTCTTTTTATTCTCAACAAAGTATCCAATTGAACAGAGCAGCTAAAGAAAATTTTAATAAATTCATGGAACCAACAAAATTTCTCACCAAACACAGGCCAATTGCGGCGTACAAAAGAAACAAAAACTTATTGGATACCTTAGTCTGTAGCAAAATTAAAACCACTGAGAAGAAAAACAGGTCCGGGGTTTACAAGTATTTTGTTCCCAAGAGATTGGTTCAGAATAAAACCAGCAAACAACTCTTCCCGGTTCAAAGGAACATTTTAGCCCATACATCAAATTGCGTTTATCTCATATCTTGTTCCAAGTGCCACAAACAATACGTTGGGCAAACCAAAAACCAATTGTTACTAAGAATTTACCAACACTCATATAATATTCGTAATAAAACAGAAAAGAGAAGACATGTAGTTAAACACTTTTTGATGCATGGACTAACATCACTTAGAGTAACAGGCCTAGAGTCGAACCCCTTTTGGACGCTCTCTGAGAGGCTCAGGGTAGAGAGAGTCTGGATAAAAAGATTGGACTCTCTCTACCCTAGAGGCCTCAACGAGACGTAGACCTCACTATCCATCTTTCCTGTTCTATTCATTTATTTTGTGGCTATTTTTCTTCTATGTCTGTTTTTCCTTTAAGTCAGTGTACCAGAGACCTCAGTGTCTGTGTCTAGAAGTGCAAAAAACACAAATTGATTGCGAGCCTTCTCATAGAATCTAGGTGTGTGTGTGTGTGTGTAAAACGATGAACTGACCCAACCCCATACCTAAACCTAAAGTCTCAGGGGTCTGTGCGAATAGCCCCCCATACCTGACACCTAAAGACACTGAACCCAATGCACTACGCCCCCCTAACCCTAAAACCTAAAATTAGTAGTTTCATCTAAAACATACCCACCCCAGAACCTTACACCTAGGGTCCACAGACCTAATGAGTTCAACCACCACAAACCTGACACCTAGAAGATGGTGTACACAAGGCAGTACCCCTACACGAATTACACCTAAGCTGTGTAGCCCTTAGAGGGTGAACCATAAGTGTCTGAACCCTAGATGTCTGAACCCTAAGTGTTTGAACCCTAAAATTTTAAAATTTTAAAATTTGCAATTCCACAAGCGTCTGAACCCTAAGTGTCTGACCCCTAAGTGTTTGAACCCTAAGTGTTGGAACCCTAAAACTTTAAAATTTAGAATTTCATAATCCCTTTTATTTATTTTTTAATCACTATTCGTTACTAAATTGGAAAAACATACAGGAAAAAGGAAAACAAATTGGGGTCAAAAGGGCACAGGTATGATGAACAATAATTCTTAAATCAACACAATTGAGAATTTGTTTGATATATAAAAACCATATAGCATCAATTGTGATTGGGGACATGCACACACACATTATATAAATCATTGGATTATTATTAGTAAATTAAGTGAATATCACAATGGTAGTATTACATTAACACATATATTATATACAAAACAAGGATAGTTATTAACATATAAGATTCATATATTAGATTTAATAAATAAATTACAATAAATAATAAAAATACACACCTATTTGATTAGAATTCTAAAGACACAGACAAGTAGAGACAACATACAGAACAATTGGGAGAATTTAGACCAGTGGAGGGGCTGTTAGAGGGATTGCTTCCTCTTGTGGGACATGGAGCGGGCTTCGGAAATGTGTGCCAGAGCCTAACCGAGATCAGACCTGGTCTGACCTCTGGATTCTTAGATACCTAACCTAATGAATTCACCCACATCACACCTGACACCTAGAAGATGATGGAGAGAGGGCAATAGCCCTTTATGAGCTACACCTGAACTTAAATAGCCCTAATTTGGTGAACCACAAGTGTCTGAACCCTAATTGTTTGAACCCTAGGTGCTTGAACCCTAAACTTACACCTAAGGTTCACAGACCTAATGAATTCACCCACATCACACCTGACACCTAGAAGATGATGGAGAGAGGGCAATAGCCCTTTATGAGCTACCCCTGAACTTAAATAGCCCTAATTTGGTGAACCACAAGTGTCTGAACCCTAATTGTTTGAACCCTAGGTGCTTGAACCCTAAAAAATATTCTAAAAATTCATAAAATTTTATAAAATTCTTTAAATTTTACAATTATACAATTTTAATTATCTTTTTATTGATCTTATAATCATTTTCAATTGGAGAAACATGTTTAATTATAGAAATAAACGGAATTGCAAAACGATTGGGGTCAAGAGGTCAAAGAGGTCTGAGCCATTCTTGAGACCTACATGGTCTTCTTTCAGGTTAAGCACTTTTGTAGCAATGGGCATAGTTGGTTGAGAGGAATGGACACATGGATTTGTACACACACACACAGAGATGATAATATTATATAAATAACCCATATATTTTTCATCAAAAGATAAATAATCTAGATATAGGACTCAGTCATCCAAGATAACAAGTAACATTCTAAATGACAATGAATAATATATTAAAAATACACACCTATTTTTATATTATATATATATATATATATATATATCTAATTTTATTGACACAGACACACTGATACAATCTACAATAATAGAAGGAAAAGTGAGACTTGTGGGGGGGCAGATGATGAGACTTCTTCTTATGGTGGGATATGAAGCGGGCTTCGGAAGTGTGTGCCAGTGCACAACCGAGGTCAGGCTTGTTCTGACCTCTGGACCCTTAGAAACCTAACCTGGACCCTTAGAAACCTAAACTTACCATTAGTTTACCACATAACCCTAGAAGGAACAGCCCTTGACTCCCTAGCCCTAGTTTGGGATTTTTTTTTTAGCGGCAATTTGTTGGTTCTTGGGGCTGTTGCGGGCCCTCTACAGAGTCGTGCAGACCTCGGGGAAATTTCGAGAGACATAGAGAGGCGGCCAGTTGATGTAGATGGCCAGCGCCTAACCAGCATTGGACTTTGCTCTGACGCTTGGAGTTTTTTGCCCCTAACCTGAACTTAAATAGCCCTAATTTGGTGAACCACAAGTGTCTGAACCCTAATTGTTTGAACCCTAGGTGCTTGAACCCTAAAAAATATTCTAAAAATTCATAACATTTTATAAAATTCTTTAAATTTTAAAATTATACAATTTTAATTATCTTTTTATTGATCTTATAATCATTTTCAATTGGAGAAACAGGTTTAATTATAGAAATAAACGGTATTGAAAAACGATTGGGGTCAAGAGGTCAAAGAGGTCTGAGCCATTCTTGACACCTACATGGTCTTCTTTGAGGTTAAGCACTTTTGTAGCAATGGGCATGGTTGGTTGAGAGGAATGGACACATGGATTTGTACACACACACACAGAGATGATAATATTATATAAATAACCCATATATTTTTCATCAAAAGATAAATAATCTAGATATAGGACTCAGTCATCCAAGATAACAAGTAACATTCTAAATGACAATGAATGATATATTAAAAATACACACCTATTTTTATATTATATATATATATATATATATATATATCTAATTTTATTGACACAGACACACTGATACAATCTACAATAATAGAAGGAAAAGTGAGAGTTGTGGGGGGTCAGATGATGAGACTTCTTCTTATGGTGGGATATGAAGCGGGCTTCGGAAGTGTGTGCCAGTGCACAACCGAGGTCAGGCTTGTTCTGACCTCTGGACCCTTAGAAACCTAAACACAAAGAAAGAGTATGAGAGACGGGTCAAAAGGTCATTGAGGGATAAGTTCATAAAAATATTCAAAACGGACACAGACACATTAAGGCAATATTCAGAAAAATTCCGAGAAATAAGACGAGTGGAGGCACTGTTGGAGACAATTGTTCTTTGAGTGGAGGCTGAAGCGGGCTTTTGAAATGTGGACCACTGCCTAACCAAGGTCAGACCTGGTCTGACCCCTGGATCCCTAGATACCTAACCCTAAGGCGAGCACCCCTATGAATACTACCCCTAATCATCATACACCTATGTGGTGCAGCCCTAAGGCGGTGAACCCTTAGTGCTCCAGCCCTAATTTTTCATTCTATTTATTCATGTTATTTATTATTTTACCACCTTTTAATTCTAGAAACATATTTTTATTGATTGCAGTGAGAGAGGGGTCAAAAGGTCAGAGAATGGTCACGCGAACTTAAAGTCAGTTTTGCCAAAGTTCTATCAACATGTAAACTTTGCGACAAGGGGAAACACCACACTGGACTTGGTTTACACAACAGTAAAAAACGCATACAAAGCTGAACCCCGCCCCCACCTCGGATACTCAGACCACATCTCTGTTATGCTAATCCCAGCATACAGACCACTTCTCAAACTTACCAAACCGGTTCAAAAACAGATAACAGTATGGCCAGATGATGCCACCTCAACACTACAGGACTGCTTTCAGTGCACAAACTGGAACATGTTCAGAGAGGCGGCCACCTACAACAACCACACAGACCTGCACGAGTACACTGAAACTTTGACTGCTTACATCAAAAAGTGCATTGATGATGTGACAGTCACCAAAACCATCACCACACGTGCAAACCAGAAGCCGTGGATGACTGCAGAGGTTTGTGGGCTGCTAAAGACCAGAGATGATGCATTCAGATCTGGAGACAAAGCGGCCCTAAAAACAGCGAGAGCCAGTCTGTCCCGTGGCATCAAGCAAGCAAAACGCTTGTATGCACAAAAAATAAATAATCACTTTACTGACAGCAAAGACACACAGAGCCTGTGGCAAGCCATTCAGACCATCACTGATTACAAGCCCCTGCCACAGGCCTGTGATGACGACACAACCCTCCCAGACGCACTCAATGAGTTCTATGCACGGTTTGAAATGTAGAATGACACACCTGCACAAAAACTACCCACACCTCCCAACAACCGGGCACTCTGTCTGTCTCCAGCCGATGTAAGGAAGACTCTATCCAGGGTTAACCCACGCAAGGCTGTGGGTCCTGACAACATACCTGGCCGCGTACTGAGAGACTGTGCTGCACAGCTGACGGATATCCTAACAGACATCTTCAACACCTCGCTGAGCCAGGCAGTCGTCCCCACATGTCTCCAATCCACCTCCATAATCCCAGTTCCAAAGAAGTCCCCTGTGTCTTGTCTGAATGACTACCGTCCCATAGCACTGACTCCAATCATGATGAAGTGCTTTGAGAGGTTACTTATGCGCAATATCAAAACCAGCCTCCCCAACACACTCGATCCGCTCCAGTTTGCATACCGTCCAAACCGCTCCACGGACGATGACATTTACTCCACCCTCCACCTGGCTCTTACTCACTTAGAAAACAAAGACACTTATGTTAGAATGCTGTTAATTGACTTCAGCTCAGCATTCAATACAATAATCCCACAACAGCTGATCAACAAACTAAACCTTCTGGGCCTTAACACCTCCCTCTGTAATTGGATCCTGGACTTCTTAACTGGAAGACCTCAGTCAGTCCGTGTCGGCCACAACACTTCCAGCACTACCACACTGAGCACAGGTGCCCCACAGGGCTGTGTTCTCAGCCCGCTGCTCTTCACGCTGCTGACCCATGACTGCACTGCCAAGTTCAGCTCCAACCACATCATCAAGTTTGCTGATGACGCAACACTTTCTCCGCCGGCTAAAAAGGGCAAGTCTCCCTCCACCCATCCTCACCACATTCTACAGAGGAACCATTGAGAGTGTGCTGACCAGCTGCATCACTGTCTGGTACGGGAACTGCAGTGCTGCTGACCGCAAGACCCTACAACGGACAGTGAACACAGCTGCAAAAATCATCGGTGCCCCTCTCCCCTCCCTTCTGGACATTTTCCTTGCACGATGCTCAGGTAAAGCCACTAGTATCGTGAAGGACCCCACCCACCCCTCCCATCATCTCTTCCAGCTCCTGCCATCAGGAGGACACTACAGGAGCATCAGAGCCCGCTCTGCAAGACTGCTCAACAGCTTTTTCCCCCAGGCTGTGAGAGCCCTCAATTCCAACCACCTCACCCCCCTCTGAAACCTTATCCACAATGTAAACTGTTGAAAAACTCAAAACACAATTTTTGCAATTCTGAGTGCACTACACACAGGTGAGTGGGCTGGACAAACCACCTGTAGTAGTGCATTCTTTCATCTCTATATGCACCAGACACTTTCCTATAAACACTACATGTACACAGAAAACACTGTGCACCTCTGAGTGTGCTACCTACAGGTGAGTGGGCTATACAAACCAGCTGTAGAAACACTCTTTTCTCTCTATGCACCGGACACTTTCTTGTTAACACTTATTAACATTACAAGGACCTAATAAAGACTCACAAATGTTTACTTGTCAACGCACCACAAATCTTTCTGCACTTTTTTGCATCTTAACCTTTAAATACCTCTTCTGCACATTATCGTGCACAGTTATTATGTAAACTACTTGTATAGTCTGTCTTAGGTTATGTGTATGTATAGTCAGTTATTTATAGTATATGTATAGTTACATGTATAGGTTTAAAAAATTGTTTCTACGTCTAGTGTATTTATGTTCATATTTATGTTTATTTATGTAGCGCCACGGTCCTGCGAGACACAACATTTCGTTCCACTGTATGTCCACACATGTAGCGGAATGACAATAAAGTTTGACTTGACTTCACTTGACTTGAAATTTCTAGAAACAAAACAAGTACACAGATACCGCAAGACAACATCCACAGAGATATACAGAGAATAAAGAACATTTGGGTGTTCATGTAGAGAGCAGAATAGAAGCAGGAACCAAAGCAGGCTACTGAAGTGTAGGCCAGTGCCTAGGGTCAGACATTTTCTGGCCTCTGGGCTTTTTGATCCCTAAGGCCGAAAGTAATCCTAACTGGGGATTAGGGCATTATTGAACTCTACTAAACAAACAACATTTACAACAAGTGGAGCAGCAACCAACAAAAACATGCGCCTGCCAGTGCATTTCTGCGTCCTTCCTAATCCAAACTGGAATAGGTGTGAGAGACTGTCCGGGGGAAGGCGTTGCTTTCAGAAACCCTAACCAGGGTCGGACATTGTCTGACCTCTGGGCTTTACCATGAACAATGGGACGCAGGGCGTGAGAGAGACAAAAAGAGACAGAGCATTTTTGACAAGTTGTGCCAAAAGCCAAACTTTATTTCATACTCTGCGTTGTCCTTTATCATATTTAGGACCAAATATCATAACAAAAATTACCTTGAACCAGTTTTACATAAACATTATTAAAAAAGATATTAAAATGTGGGCCTTTATTACATTGAGAATCAAAATGACCATTACATTGTAATGTAACCCCCCAAATGGCAAGACAGGTTACAGCTTTGGAGAGAAGGGATAAATCTTACATACTTTTTAAAATCTCTCTATAGTGCTTTGCAAGTGTTCAGATCTATGCTCCTCTTCACAGTTTCTATCAGTTGGCCTCCAAGAATGTCTTTTTCTGAACCTGAAAAAAAGTATAATTATTTACCAGTACACAACAAAAGTGTGCAATATCACTTAAAATATTTAAAATTGTAGCACCGCTCAATATTAGCATTATTTCAAGTTGGCAAGTAGATTATTTTCTTCATTTCTACAGACCTGGCACATCAATGGAAATTCTGTGGACACTGCAAAATGTCAACTTATGTATTCAAGAAAAAAAAACTTGCAGCTTTGTCTGTCAGTCACGTGCAACATCACGTTGAAGGACATCACTTGGAAGCTCCAATCACCTCCGAGTAGTACGAAAAAGGTCAATGAGAATTATATATGTATATGTGATGCAATGTAATCTGGGAAAACGTCACGCTGGGATGTTTTCAGAAAATGTAATTTTTGGGTCAAAATTAGGTGAAATTCACTTTAGTGCACTTCTTTAGTGCACAAAAATAGCGATTTATGGCAGCAAGCAAAAATGACTGTCTTTCTCTTATGTTAAGAACATGCTGCAGGGGTGCTTTTCCGTAACACCACAAAACAATTAACCTATCAAAATAAACCACATAACATATTTAATAAAGGTACATCAGTGCACATTCTCCGCCAGTCTGTGTAATCTACATCATGTAAAGTTTATTTATTAATTTATTTCTTTTTGAATATAGTGAGATGGCGGAGCACAGCAACTTTTGATTATTAGAGCTTACAGCTTATGAAAGTCAAAAATCCATTATCTCAAAAAATTACAATATTTACATTTGAGTTTCATCAAATGTCCATCCCTACAGTAAATATTCCAGGTATCTCTTGTTTTTTGAAACCACAATAATGGGGAAGACTGCTGACTTGGCAATAGTCAAGAAGACAATCATTGATACCCTCCACAAAGATGGTAAGTCACAAAAGATCATTGCTGAAAGGGGTCGCTGTCTACAGAGTGCTGTATCAAGGCATATTAAATGCAAAGTTGACTGGAAGGAAGAAATTGAGTAGAAAAAGGTGCACAAGCAACAGGGATGACCGCAGCATGAGAATACTGTCAAACAAAGCCAATTCAAACACTTGGGAGAGCTTCACAAGGAGTGGAATGAAGCTGAAGTCACCAAGAGTCACAGATGTCTTCAGGAAAATGGCTACCAAGCCACTTATGAAACATAAACATTGTCAAAAGCATCTTACCTGGGCTAAGGACAAAATGAACTCGACTGTTGCTCAGTGGTCCAAAGTCCTCTTTTCAGATAAAAGTAAATTTTGCATTTCATGTTGAAATCATGATCCCAGAGTCTGGAGGAGGACTGAAGAAGCACAGAATCCAAGCTGCTTGAAGTCCAGTGTGAAGTTTCTGAAGTCAGTGATGATTTGGGGTGTCGTGATGTCTGCTGGTGTTAGTCCACTGTGTTTTATCAAGTCCAAAGTTGATGCAGCCATTTACCACGAGATTTTGAAGCACTTTATGCTTCCATCTGCTGACAAGCTTTATGGAGATGCTGGTTGCCTTTTCCAGCAGGACCTTCCCACAGTGCCAAAACCACTTCCAAGTGGTTTGCTGACCATGATGTTACTGTGCTTGATTGGCCAGCCAACATGCCTGACCTGAACTCCACTGAGAATCTATGGGATATTTTCAAGAGAAAGATGAGAAACAGTCAATCCAACAATCAAAGTGCTTGTTGATTCGAGAGCCTCTGGAAACTTCATCTTCAACATTACTCAACACCAAAATACCATCACCTATCAAATTTCAAATATCTAAGGTAAGCCACTGGGCAAGGCCTTGGTACATCATCATACCCCGGAAGTAACGCTCCACATAGGATTTCTTCACTCTGAACGCCTTTCCTTACTGGTGCTGGAGAAAGCCACTGTAGATATTGTCCTGGGACGCCTCTTGCTCGCACAGCATCATTCCTACTATTCACTGGCATTCAGGAGAAGTACTTAGATGGAGTGACAAATGCCTCATGAGGTGCATCCCCAAGATTCTCATTCCACGACCACTCAGTGAGTCCATCACTGTCTACTTGACTACCATTGAGAGTCCTGTATCACAGAGGACTGACCACATACCTGTAGAATACCGTGCATTCCAAGATTGCAGCTACTCATCTTCCACCACATCGGCCATGGGACTGCACCATTCACCTGCTGCCTGGGGCCAGATTACCCAAACGACACGTCTATCCTCTTTCGATCCCAGAGAAGGCTGCCATGGAGGAGTACATTAAAGAAGCACTACAACAGGGGTTCATCCATCCTTCCACCTCACCTGCGGCATTAAGTTTCTTCTTCGTACCTAAGAAGGATGGAGGCCTACGTTCGTGTATTGACTACTGCATCCTCAACTCCCAGACCGTCAAGTTCACCTATCCCCTTCTTCTGGTTCCAGCCGCATTGGAGGAACTCCATGGAGCCCATATATTCACCATGTTGAATCTTCGCAGTGCTTACAACTTGATTCGCATCAAAAGTGGTGACGAGTGGAAGACGCCATTTGAAACACCCTCAGGACACTATGAACAATGGGTCATGCCGTATGGTCTGTCCAACTCACCTTCTGCATTTCAAAATTTTATGAATAAGATCTTCAGAGATATGCTCAACCATTTTGTCATCATCTACATTGACGATATCCTCATATGTTCACCCAACATAGAAAACTCCAACGGCACGTAACCCAGGTCCTGCAACACCTCCATCAACACCATGTATACCTAAAAGCTGAGAAGTGTGAATTCCATGAGATCACAATTCAGTTACTCGGTTACATCATCACCCCGGAGAGTGTGCAAATGGACCAGAGCCCATTCTTTCACCCACCATGTTTCTGGGTGTCACTCAATGGGACCTAGATGACCAGATTCGTGCTACCACTCTAACAGAACCCGCTCCGCCAGGAGGTCCGGAAGGGAAACTGTATGTACCATGCACTCTACGTCTCATCCTTCTGGATTCAGTCCACACCTCTCTGGGATCAGGCCACCCAGGCAGCTAACGAACCCTCTCGCTCCCCTGGAACCATTACTGGTGGCCCAGCAATGGCTTGAGAAGTCGCCCATTACATCAAAGGCTGTTCGGTCTGCACCGTCACATCCACTCCACGACATCTACCAGAGGGCAAACTGGTTCCACTGCCTATCCCACACTGACTCTGATCCCATATCAGAGTGGACTTTGCCACAGATCTTCCACCCTCTAACATCGACAGATTCTCCAAAGCCTGTAAGCTCATACTCCTCCGGGGAATACCGACAGCAGAGACACTCTTTCATTATGTCTTTCAAAATGTTGGTATCCCGGAGGATATCGTCACCGATAAGGGACTCCAGTTTATCTCCAGGGTCTGGCACGGGTTCTTCCTTCTGCTGGGCATATCTGTCAGTCTGTCCTCAGGTTATCACCCTCAGACTAATGGCCAGACTGAATGCAAGGTCCAGGAGATCGGACGATACCTCTGAGCTTACTGTCATGAACATCAGGACAGCTGGAGCCAGTACCTTCCCTGGGCTGGATACACCCAAAATTCCCTACATCAAGAAACAACAGTTCTGATTATTGGTTCTGTGAGAGCGAGAGGGTCACTGCCACAGTAAGGCCTGTATAATAGCTTCTCGCTAGATGTAAAGAGTAAAGATGTAAAAAGTTTATGTTTATAAAAAGTTAGGTGTAACAAAGTTGTAAAAAGTTTAAAAATGTTTAATATGCCTGGATGTGTAGGGTTTATTATTTTCATGATATGTTGATTTTGAACATTCACATGTGCAGTTTTGGTGAGGGGGAATGATGGGGTCTTTTGTTGGCTGCTAAGGACTCTTATTGTGATGGGCCTGCCTATAAGAGAGGAAGGGTGGCCATTTTGAAAAGAGGTATGTTTGGTGAGGTGGCATGCTTTTGTTACCTTGACCAGAGCAATGGTCCAAAATGATCTCTTAAAAAAAGAGACATAGTCTATTTCAGCTGGAGAATAACGTGTTTTTGTGGGGCCTTGAACCAGCGGATTCAATTTTTTTTCTTTTTGGGGACATTTTTTCCATTTTTTCATTTGGACTTTCGGTTTGCTGTCAGCAAAAGGGACCGAGTCAACGGACTGATGAGTACTATCTTTATCATTACTTTTGTTTCTATGGACTAAGGGACTGGGGTGTTGTGGCCAAGGAGCCTGTTCATGGACTTTCATGCTTTGGACTATATAATTGGAGTTTATGAGAGTTAACATTTTTGGATGTGACTGGCATTACTAACAAACAAGTAAAGGGGAGCAATACAGTGAAACTCTCCCTGTAATAATAATTTCAACCCTTTTTGAAGAGAGTTGCATTTGTCTTCAGCGTTTGTCTCCATCTTCAGCGGGCAGTCTGGAGACACAAGATTTAAGCAGATGCCCATCGTGCTGATAAGCCCATATACCAACCTGGCGACCAAGTCTGGCTCTCCACTCGGGATATTCGTCTCCAGCTGCCCAGCAGGAAGCAGAGTCCCTGTTATACTGGTCCATTTCCCATCACTAAACAAATTAATGAAGTCACCTATGAGCTGAAACTACCAAATCATTACCGCATCTCGCCTACCTTCCATGTGTCTCTTCTCAAACCCTTCATCAATCCTCTTCTCCCTTCTTCCACCGAGATCAAGGTAACTTCTCCTCCTGAGATCGACGCCAGTGAATCCATCTACCAAATCAAATAGATCCTAGACTCCTGGTGGCAGGGTGGCCGGATCCAGTACCTCGTAGACTCGGAGGGGTACAGTCCCGAGGAAAGATCGTGGGTGGACCAACATGATGTTCTGGATCCATCACTCCTCTCTGACTTCCATCAACTCCACCCAAATCGCCCTGCTCCTAGAAGATGCGTTCATCCTCACCGTTGGTTTCAGGCACCAGGAGACGCCCGTGAGGAGGGGGTACTGTCACGAAATCACCAGCCACACCTACCACATACACCCAATCATAATCACCAGCCTACTGATTGCACGCACCTGATTTCACTTACTTGACACTACTTATAGCCACTCACCTCATTCCCTTGTCGACTGGTCTCAAGGTTGCACACTGGTCTCTGGCCTTCTCACTTACCTGCTCCATGCTTGTCGCTCCGTGTCTCCTCTCAAACTGTTGGAATCCTGAATGCATTAACATAAGGACTGTGATTATTCTGTTGTTTGATCTTCAGAGAATATTCATGTTTGGAACTTACCATGATGAATCTGCCTCAGTTCTTTATAATAAAGAAGCTCTGAAGTCTAATTCCTGCTGTGTGCCTCTCTAACCAGCTTTGTGACAGCAAGTAATTTGCTGTGATTTGTGCTGTCGACCAAGTATTGAGTACATTAACACACTTTAAAGAAATTGAAATGTTCTGTTTTGCAAATTTTTATTGATCTTAGAAAATATTATAATATGTGGAGATTTTTTACTTTCATGAGCTGTAAGCTCTAATCATTAAAATTAGAACAAAAAAAATAATAAATGTTTTACTTTACATGCAATGATTCTAGAATATATGAAAGTTTCAGTTTCAGTTTTCACAATATTCTAATTTTTTGAGATGCACCTGTCTGTATGTGTGTGTGTGTATGTATGTATGTATGTATGTGTATATATATATATATATGGAGAGAAATTCACTTTGGACCCAATTTACTAAGATCCCATATAAATTATAGAAAGTTCATTGGTTTACTGTGGGTAATTTACTAAAAATGTTTGCACTAACAGCCCCAATGCATAAACACCCACATTTAAATTAAGCATATAGTGTTAGTTCTGGCAGGTCACGTGAGTCAAGCTTGCATCAGCTGAATCTCAGCTGATCACATCTACCTCTAGGAATATGACACCTATCACGGCATTCCTATATAAGCTCTATTCAGTATTTTTTGGCAGCTTTGTCGCTTGCTAAGGAGCAAAACAGATAGTCGGCGATTTCATTCTCTATAAGCATTTAATCAGGATTTCGCAACAAGGGTTCCCTTTCAAGGAACTCGAACTGCGTCCTCTAGGGGTCGCTATGGGGAACGCCATCTCCGTGACCTGTGTCTGAAGCCTACATACAAAAACATCAACAAAGTTGGCCGGCGACAGCCTATGACGTCACTTCCGGCGCAACTCGTCGTGGTAAGGAGCAAGCGCTCTTTGCTCCCGTGGAGTTTATTGCACTCTTTGCTTGTCTCTTTCGAGAGACAAGCACGCTCTGATACCCACACCTTTTATACGGCCCTTATATGGTGAGGATTAAGCGAGTATCGGCTCTCGAGGGAGTTGAATGAGATCATCACATTTATTGCTTATTTCTTGCGATGGACTGGCGTGCTCTCGTAGCCGCTTGCACAAAGCTCGCAGGCTGTGTGTGTGGTCAGGAGCAGCACGTCCAGCTCGCGAGGGAACTGGATGTTCTCATCACGACAGCGCTACAGGCTCGTGCGCAGCCAGCCAGCGCTTCTTCAGTTCGGTGGGAGTTGAATGTGATCGTCACATTCAGTGCTTATTTCTTGCGATGGACTGGCGTGCTCTCGTAGCCGCTTGCACAAAGCTCGCAGGCTGTGTGTGTGGTCAGGAGCAGCACGTCCAGCTCGCGAGGGAACTGGATGTGCTCATCACGATGCATTCGCAAAGGAGGGAGGTGAGTCTTCTCTATACACAAAATTTGCACGAGTGTGTTCGTCTCTTGGGCATTAACAACGCATTCGCGGCGGCAGCTCTGTTCCGCCTGATTCCCAGGGAAATCTGGTGCGTGGACGGAGCATGTTCAGCTCCCGAGGGGGTTGAACATATGCTGCGCATTGCGATTGTGGTGTTAATTTTCTGCCATACTCGGATACTATGGACAGAAAATAAAGAGGATAGTATAGCCATCTGAGGATGGTTATAGTTTTGCATTAATTATGTGGTTAAATGCAGCTATCTGAGGCTAGCTGTGTGTTAACCTGTCCCTTCCTGGAAAGTTTAGCAATGTGCTGGCTGGGGCTTTGTGAATGGTCGGATGCGATTGCCGTTTCCATGGTTGGTCATGGGTCTCGGTCACCTGCTGTCGGGCATGGCTGCATGTGCTGCACGGTGCCGTGCTTCGCTGGTGGGCTGTGCAGTGTTGCGCAGCTTGTCGGTGGGCTGTGGCCCTGTGTGGTGGGTGCAGCGCCATCTGGCTCAGTGTGGTGGGGGTTTGTGGCTGGTCACAAGACCGGCGTTGCTGCTGGGATGCGCACAGTGGTCGCGTCCGGTTGTTTGCGCAGCCCTAGTGCTAGTTAAGACCCTTGTTTGGCGTTCTTAATAGCAGCTTTCTGGTGCCGACATGGTGCTGTCCTCCCTTTTGGGTTTATAGTTTGACAGCCCACTGCTGGAGTTGCATTACCCCTTTCATAGAGCCGTCTATCTGTGGATAGCCGGGTGTTAGCTCGGTGATCGCTCCCCTTCCTAGGGTTTCTAAGTAGCAGTCTCTTTGAGCTCTTAGCCAGGTAAGTGCTGTCTCCCCTGCCTGGGATGTAGGTAGACAGGCCATTCTTTGTGGTCAGGTCAATCTTGGTTGGTTCCCCTTTTCTGTTAACTCTGTGATTGCTCCCCTTTATAGGGTTTTTAAGCAGTGGTCTCCCTGTGTCCCTGCCTAGATGGTGTTATCTCCCCTGTTAGGGTTATAAGTAGATGACCCACTATGATGGTCTGGGCAGTTTCTCAAGAAGGTCTATCCGGTAACTGGAGTCAAGCGTGGGAACCACGGTGGGTGAGTACGATCCCTTATTATGTGTCTAACCATGCTGTATTTCTGGGACCTGTCTTGTGTGTTTCCTTTGGTAGGTCCTTTTCGAGCACCCGCCTCTGGTCTTCGACCATGGTTATGGTCTGCTTGCCTGGATCTGCCTTCAGCATATCTATTGGGAAATTTTCAGGTCCCCACTACAGCACTACATCTAGGGCTATGGTCCTACCTCCAGGTAAGCTCTTCGGAAGTCTTTTCTTGCAGGAAGCTCCTGGACATCCTTGGATAGACACATGGACCTCTCTGTGCAGTCTTATAGAGGTGGATCCCTTTCATATCTGATCCGGATCTCTTCCTAGGGCTCCTTTACAGGGCGCGATGATGCTCCTCTTTCTACGGAAAGGGTTTGCTGAGAGCTCGTCCACCCTGGGGCGATCAGGTGTTCCTCCCGTCCCTCGGGAATAGAAGCCTGTCCCGATACTCTACCTTCTATTTTGGTTGAATGTATCGGCTCTATGGCAGTATTATTAGACAGATAGCGGCGGCTACTGTCTGCTTGG
>VONZ01003268.1:0-25086 GCA_012976165.1 Labeo catla
TTTTATTTTTAATGATTTTCTGTGACTTTTTAGTCACTTGTTTTGTGATGTTCAGAGTTGATCTGTTTCTCTGAATATGCTGATTTCTGATGTCTGTGTGCATCGAAAAGAAACCTTTTGAAAGCTTTTTGATCAGAGGAGCTTGTTAAGAAAACATTCAAAATTTATGAAAAATACAGGCTCTTTTGCCGTAAAACCAGATGGCAGCTAAAATCAATAAAAGAAAAATAACTCAGAAATTAAACTCCAAATGATTTCAGTGATTCAAACTATGTTTATATTAAGACCGAATTATAATCACCGGATGATTTTTGCTTTTTGGCTTGACTGTTTAAGCTCAGTTACAGCAAATAAACAAAAAATAAAATGATACTAAATATAATGCTAAGACTCAAGAGCCCAACTAATGCAAACACTGACCACTATAGTGGTGACTTACAACAGTTGATTTTCTCCTTTGGTGATTCTGCTTGTCAAAATCATGTGTCTTCAATAATAATCAATCATCACTTAATTAATCACTTAATTACCTCAATAACTTTAACACTCTTGAGTATGGACTCAAATAAACTCCCGGGAGAGTCCATTTAACACTGGGCTTTTTGTTGCGTGGTGACAATTACGAAATATTGAATTTAGTGTTTTATTTATTAATGTATGCAGTGTAAAGTGTCTTACCATGTCCCCAAAACGGCAGACACAAGAAGATTTTATCTTTTTCTGAAGATCACTAAACTGATCCTGGAATGTCTTCATATCAAGGTCATTCTGAAAAATACAAACCTTTTTAATGCTTTTGGTAGCATTATTATATTTTGACTCAAATCATGCTAAAGACAAACCTCTTCAGTGTAGTGCATCCAAACAGCTGAGAATTCATCAGAAAGAGAAATCTTCCTCACAGCATCTTTATGACAGGTATAACATGTTTCTTCTGCTTTTGTTGAAGTCACAGCATACACTAGAATGTATGTATGTATGTATGTATGTATATATATATATATATATATATATATATATATATATATATTTATATATATATTTATATATATACATATACATACATATATATATATATATATATATATATATATATATATATATATATATAATGTCTGTATAATATATACACACACTCACATACACACTGCTCAAAAATGAAGGAACACTTTTTAATCAGAGTATATCATCAACTCCTGGAATATTGATCTTTGAGTTGATAAAACTCAGAGTGACATTCGAACTGAGAAACTTGACATCTTCAACTTTAATTTAAAAATGTGTTAACAATTTTGTAAACATACTGCACAGCTGCTTAAAGGAAATTGTTTTATTTGTGAAAATAAAAATGAAACATGCCAAACTGTGTGGCCATAATTTTTAGCCATGCTGTCATATAACAAAATTATGAACACATTTATAAAAACAAGACAGGACCAACAAAACATTGATTTTGTTGTACTCAGTGTGAACACCTGCTGTTACTGAGAATTACAGAGGATCAGATGTTGATGTTTTAGTGGTTAAAATGATGCCACCATCATGGAGATCAGTGTGTGCTTTAGTTGTGCTCTTGACCCTTGACATTAGGTCTCTCTTTATAACAATGTATGTGGTGTTGTGAAACAGTGAGATCAAAGCAGCAAAGTGAACAATCACTAGCTGTTTTAATATGAATTTGCTTGATTACATCCAAAATAACTTTTTTCTCTCTTAGGTTTTGCAGCATGCAAGTAGAATGTTTTTTTCTAAAACATTAAAATAACACTCTAAGCATGGACACATATAAACACTGATACAGTGAAAGAATTTAAAACATGTAACGCATATACAAATTTGAACATCTGCGATGTTTAGACACACACAGACATCAAGAACCAGCATATAAATCTCAACAATGGTGACGATCAAAACCATTCATGCTGCAATGCATGCTGGGTATACAGCATAGGATAAACTCCCCTCATGTACTGCAGTATGAATAATTATTATCACCACTGTTGAGGATCGTATGCTAAATGTTCATGTCTAAAAACCAGAGCCAATAAAGATTTTTCTTTTCAAACATTATAGTTTTTTTTGTTTGTTTGTTTTTTTGCAGTTGTGCAACAGCTGAATGTCAGTCAAATAAATCAAATAGAAATACCAATTCATGACATTCATCCAAAAGAGTTATAAGTAGAGAATGTAAGACAATCTGCTATTGCAAGCTTTTGATTCAGTAATGCACAAAAACATTTGCTGTAAAACAACATTGCAATTGTTTAAAAGCAAATTACATTAAATTACTCAAAGGGTCAAGAGACAAACTAAAGCACACCTTGACCACAATTATGGTGGCATCGTGTTCTTTCTTTGTTTCTTTTAATTCTCAATAAGAGATTCTGCAGACATAAAATAAAGTCAGTCACAGCTCTTTTTGTTTTGTTTTTTCAGTTGATTTTATCCAAGGCTGTCTGATGTCAGTTGTAGTTCTTGTGTTTGTCTTTTCTTCAGTGATTGTGTTTGTTAACAGCAGGTGTTCATCACTAATGCACAATCATCACTTAATTAGTCACTTAATTACCTCATTAACTTTAACTCTTTGAGGACTTGGGATTTGACAAGAGACTTGTTTGTGACTCGAAAGGAATGACTTGGTCCCATCTCTGACCTCGTGGCTGAAAAACTAATTTGCTAATTAGCAAATCCAGGTGATTGGAACAAAATACTGGGAAGGACTTTTACTCATGGCACCTGGATTTGACACCTCTGCAATTTAGTGATTAAACCGGCATCCCAACACTAAAACATACTAATACACACCAGCCGTGGCCGGTTAGAGGGTCAGACTTGTAACCCAAAGGTTACAGGGTTTGAGTCTCAGGTCCGGCAGGGATTGTAGGTGGGGGGAGTGAATGTACAGCGCTCTCTCCACCCTCAATACCACAAGGCACAAAAAGGCGCTGCTCCCTGGGTGCTGCAGCGATAGCAATATGGCTGCATGCGTGCTTCCCGACAGCAGCTTTAAACATATGGCCCCTTAAAGTGTTCCTTTAATTTCCTTGAGACACACACACACACACACACACACATATATATATACATATATATATATATACAAATTGCCCTTCTTACCACGAATGTTGTCGGGAAGCGTGGTGAACATTGATCCGGAATGAGAGGATCCCATGTATATCACCATCTGCGCCACGTTTTAAAAAAAGAGTTTAGTAGAAGTATTTCTGTCACAATTCACAGGCAGGGAAACAATAAAACGAGGATGAATACAAAATAAAACAGACTTTTAATAAACAAATCAAAAACCAAAGGGATTACTGGGCAGGCTGGAACACAGACGAGGGATGACGTTAAACAGCGGACCAAGGAAACTAAACAGTACAGCCTTGTGCGCTTTTTGGTCACTTCTGAATGTAGAGTTTTACATTTTGTATTTTTAAAAATCACAGCTTCATCTGAATGATATGAAACGCAGTATTTTTATTGCACTTGGAATGTGAACACAGGAAAAAAATTAGGACATAATTCAAACAGGCCTTAGTTGTGCATTGTAAAATGAATGAATTAATGATTGAGCTGTGGGCACCATCTTCTGGTGAGATGCAGGATTCATTCGGTGTGCAACTCTAAAAGTGCATTATGGGTTATTTCTAGCCGTTGAGTGAACGTTGGTTGTACACTCGTTTATGTGGTGCATTGCGGGATTGAATGAGTACACTCGAGGTTTCAAACACCCCTAAAAAATGCTGTTCTCTCAAATAGTGCCCTATTTGAGGGTGTAGGTGTCAATTTCCGATACAGCCAAGAACTACAACTGATTTCAGTGATGAAATTACTGTGTTTCTCTGTCCATTAGTGATTTTGTTTGTCAACAGCAGATGTTCATCATTAATGGACATTCATCCCTTAATTATCTTCTTAACTTCAATGCTGCTTGAACACTTTTTAATGTGGAAACTCATGAACACTCAGCAGTGTTTATTTATTATTAATATGTCTGTGTTAGATCTATATGGATGGAAAATGTGCATGTAATTAGCTTACATAAAGTTTACATTTAGAACAAAATATTTGGGTGTGTAACCTGTAAGAATATGGTGTTTCAAAGTATTATAATAATGTTCATAATGATGGTTACAATATTAAGCTCCATAATTAACAATTACTTTTGTTTTAATTCGCAGGCCTCTGTAATGAGGTTACCTATGATAGGCTTTCTTCTAATAAATATTGTCCATAAATAGGAAAGATCATTTATGACCTGCAAGAAAATGACATGTAACACTACAAACGTACTCTAGTGTTCCAGGAAAAGAGCCCAGTATATGGACTGTTTTTTTATTGGTGTATATAAATGTTTGTATTTACCTTTGAGAACTTGTTATCTCGTGCCATTTCCTTGATTGTTTTAATGAGATCATGGGCATAAAGCTTCTGGAAAAGGACTGAATTAGATCACCACAATAAAAGCAGAAAAATACTGTACAATGTTTTAAGTACTTATCTATTTACATTTGGTAAATTTGCAAGCAGATCATAAAAATTCTGGCAAATAATAAGTTACTGGTATATACAGCCAAATCCCCCAGTGTCAAAATAACACTTCGTAAAAAAGCCTTGCACTTTCTAAAAAACAATGATGGATAGTTTTTCTCAATCCACAAAAAAAAAACTAACAAAAAACAGTTGTCATCAGTATGTAGATTAATGACTGAAACAAAAGCCACTGCCCGATGTAATATTCTCCTTTCTAAATCACCAGATCATCAATGGTGGTTTGTACATCACTCTCCATATGGCCATATTTCCTCTTTCAGCCCGAGTTTATCCCAACATGCACTGCCCAACATGCACTGCAACATGAAGCATTTGATTGTTTCCATTGTTGAGATTCATACACTTAAACAGTACGTGGAAACTTTTACCATGCTTTTTGAAATTTTTGTAAGTGATTTTGACATTTCTAAATCCTATACTGTGTAATGAGAGGCTCAGCAGTTTCATTCTTTCTAGGATTTTGACATTCCTAGACATTTCATTAATCAGGAGGTCGTCTTTAATGAAAGGTGGCACATTTCTGTTTATTCTACACTCAAAAGGGTCAGGTTAACTAGAGGTCGGCCGATATTTGTAATTTTTTAATATATTGGCATCGGCCGATATTTCTGTTTGGTAACACGACATCCGAGGGCAGCCCTGTGTTATTAGTGCGTAGACGTGCTGCCGCCGAATGTGAAGGACCCCAAGCCAAAATTTTGTAAGATTTAAGGAAGACATAAAGACATAAGGAAGACATAAATTCTGATATTTCAAAGCCCCATGGCCATATATTTACTATATTACTAGTAAACTATGAAGTGTTGTTTCACTTTAATGAAAGAAAAAAACGAATAGCATAGAACAGTCGGGAACTGGCATAATGCTACAGCTGTCTGAAGGTTCCCTTATTTGCAGTTAAGTTTAAAGACTGTAGTCAAAAACTTATCAGCAGCTTGCTTGCTAACATATTAGCCCCAATGTTATAAGTTCTGTTTTATTTTTCCTGTATCCGCGTCGGAGAATTTCACTCTGTGCGTTGGGGTGGAGAAGGCGCAGCTCTCACAAACAATGCAGCTTTGATTTACTCTGACCTGCTCACAGACATCACCATGCTCGGAGACAGTGATGCACAGATGGTGGTTATATCCGCGGGTCCAGTAATTAAAAAATGCATTCTAATTACTTGTGGGTGGGTGAGATAAATCAATAATGATGCAAACATTAACTGCATTTTCTAATATCTGAACCTGAGTTATGTAGTCAGGACTGTGGCGCCGGCTTCCTTTTAAATATATTTGATGATTGCACCTGATGCGCCCACACTGTCCTCTTCTTTACCCCAGATACTGCAAGTTTATACCTATATGGTCTCGTCCAGACGTCAGTAAACGTTATTCTTTTCAGCATGGATTTGGCGTAAAAGCATGAGTGATTATGCGTATGTAAGTGTGCAGCGATGTGCAGTTGAGCTGTTAAAATGAACCATCCATTCATCATAACTAACAATTAGAATAATTGTAATAGGAAGATTGTGTGTGGTTAGTTAAATCAGAGAAAAACATAGGTGCGGGTGGGTGGCGGCGGATAAGTGTCACACAATCAACGGCATACAGAACAATGTAGACAAACCAGAATCAGAATCAGAGTCCAGGCAGAAAGTCAAAACGGAGATAATCCAGTAAACAAGCGTGGGTCAAAAGGCAGGCAGCAGACAATCGGAAAACAGTTACAATTGGGTCGACAACAGGTAATCACACAGGGAACAAACACTCGGTAATGTCAGCAGTAGCAAAACAAGACTTCGGGTTTAGGGTTATGGGAAATGAACTTCGAATGAAAAGGTTCCAGCTGGTGGCGATCGGAGGAAGCCACAGAGACTTGATTTGTGACAATTACACTATTGCCTGATTTTGCTTTATTTCGTCATCAAAAGTAAGATTTTGCTTCTTTTTCTTTGTCAAAAATAGTCTGAAACAAGCCACAACTGAGCCGCTGTGCATCTCCATTTAAACCCAGCGGTGTTTGGTTTATGAATGAACATGAATTTTTAAACAAATCTTGTGAAATGATTCAGTTTCCCATTCATAAAGACAGTCACTTGCTTTATTCCTGAATGAATCAGCTGTTCAAACGAATCAAATGAATAAGATTCAGTGTTAATAAATCAGTGTCTTGCCACCACCTGCTGGCAAATTTTTGCAGTTATATAAATCATTTAATATTTCTGTATTCAAAATGTTATATTTAAAACATTAATCTCAACATTAATCTCAGCTCTAAAACTTTTATGTAAATGATTTTTTTTATATTACCTGTTTTCTATATTTAATACTTGGTCAGTTTATTGATTTGTTTGGTTAACTTTGGATAAATATTTTACTTTAATACTGTGCATCACACAAAATTAAGATCAGAGAGATGGTTCAAGTCAGTGTTCAATAAATGATGATGTTAAGTTTAGAAATGTTGTGCATCCACTTATTATTGTGACATTTTAGCTTGCAAATAAAGGGGAGAACTTAAAGATATCGGCCCCAAAAATTGGCCAAAAAAAAAATCGGCCATCGGCTGACCCTGACTTCTAAACATTGGCATCAACTATAGAAAAACCCATATCGGTCGATCTCTAAGGTTAACCAGTTAAAGTTAATGAGCTAATTAGGTGATTAATGAAGTGATGATTGAACATTATTGAAAACACCTGATTTTAACAAGCAGAATCATCACAGGAGAAACTAAATTTGCATGTCACCATTACAGTGTTTGCATCAGTTGGGATCTTGACCCTTAATATTTTTTAAACTTAATTTGTTTATTTGCTCTAACTTGCCAAGTTTCCTTCCAGTTTTTTAATGTTTTGTTATTGACGAAGAGAAAATGTTTAAAAAAAAAAAAATTGCTGTCTCTAGCTTGTTTCCATCCAACTGGCATTTTGCAGATAAAATGGTGTACGTGATGATCATCCCTGAAAAAAACATTTTGGTGGCAAGTTTCTCTTGAGCTGTTTCCATTCATAATTTGTTACAACCAACTATATTAGAAATAGGAATGTTGATTTTATTTCCCCAAACATACAATCGACGGTGAAGCCATTATTAACCACTAACCATCAAGATAATTACAATTAAATTATGTGGCTGTGACTCATTAAAATACCTAAATTTGTTTTCCAGGGACTAATTTTATACAGGCAAAAAGCAGAATGAAGAACAGAAGGTGAAGATTCACATGGTCACTTCACGCACATGCAGTACTTCTGCCAACGGAGAAAAGCTTATATTTTTTTTTCTAAATAATTCATACGTTACCAAAACAACAGAAAAAAAAAATTGCAACAAGTAGCAGCCTACATGCAGAATTTCATTTCATTTTTGATACGCTCTTGAGAAAGCAGCATCATGTTTGTTTCCATCATTAAAAAAGTTTAGTTTTTATTGTGAATGTAGCCTACACAAATAAAATAAATATTTAGAATAGTTTTGAATAAAATGTCTCACTTTTATATGACCACAAAAAGAGTAGTCTATTGTAAGTTGTTTTCACTTTTGTAAGACGGAAAAAAAACAGTGATGGTGTATGTGACACCCCAGTTAGTTGCATTAAAGCTTCTTTTCTCGACAAAAGACATTTCCACACTAACATTTGTGATCTCTAAAATACCAACATAGAATTTATGAGGCTTTTAAAAAAAATGCAACAAAACAGTAGAACATCTGTTAACCTCATTAGATTAAATGATTACTTTTTTGTTTCTGTTAGGGCTTTATGGCATAACAAATGTGTCTTACAGCCAGAATTACAGAAACCTGAAGTTAGATTGTCAAGGGTCAAGAGCTCAACTAATGCAAACACTGATCACATTAATGGTAAGTGAACCATTTAAACCTCTTTATAAAAAAACTTTTAGACCTTTTTCATAAATAAAATAAACAAGTGAAGCTGGTAATACTGTTTGTGGAGTTTTTTAATCCTCCTCTGCTGAGATCTTGAGAGATTTCATTCGTTTTATTTCACTTTAATTCATCTAAACTTGTGGCTGAGTTTTAGTTGTTGTTTCTCTTCAGTGATTGTGTTTGTTAACAGCAGGTGTTCATCACTAATGCTCAATCATCACTTAATTTTATGTTAATTTTAATTATGTCATTCAGTTCAACACAGCTTCAATGTTACTTTTAACACTCTGTAGTGTGGACCCATATCGACACTGAGCTGTGTTAGTTTGACACCAGGGATTTGTTCCACACATTACTTTGTGACTACAGATGTATACAGTATATTAGGGTTTACTGGCTCAAAATCATAATACTTATTAAAAAAAAAAACTTACAGAACTGTTAGGAAAGCAAAATTTGCCTGATTGTCCATGAGCTATCAGATAGATGAATATTGTGTCATTTCCTTCACTGTGTGACACAAAAAAACAGAAAACATTTATATCTTTCATTATCATTTAAACACCAAAAAAGCCCAGTGTTAAAGGAACTCTCACTGGAGTTTATTTGAGTCCATAATCAAAGTGTTAAAATGGACACTGAGGCAGTGTTGAAGTGAATGAGGTAATTAAGTGATTAATGAAGACACCTGATGTTAATAAGCAGAATCACTAAAGGAGAACATCTAATTTTGTAAGTCACCATTATAGCATAATTGCATTTGTTGGGCTCTTGACTCTTAATTTTTTAATGTTAGTTTATATTTAGTTTGAATGTTGTAATTGAGCTCTAACAGCCAGACAAACCAGAGGAAAGGTACTTTTTCCAGTATGTAAAAAAAAATTTAATTGGCTAAGGTCTGGTTACACTGTAATCAGCACAAACTGGGCTACAATAATATGTAAGCAACATGAATGTACATGTTTGTGCTTTTGAGAAAACAACATTTATGCGTGGTTAGTGAACATCTAATTTTTTTAAGTCACTGAAATTAGAAAGACCAAGAAACACATTCAGAACATTAGTTCACAAGACTTTTGAGAACTGGATGTGGTAGTCTAGAGTTTTTTCTACAAAATGATGTGAAAATCATCTTGTTCAGTCATTTACAAAAAACAATATACTTATTTAAATTTTCTAAGACGTGTTTTGTGATCGAAAGGGAATATGTGAGGGAGTGACAATGACCCATGAATATTGAGTGATTCACACCTGAGAGACAAAAGGCCCATAATGACCCATCAGTGAGACTGTGACTGTCAGGTAAGAAACAATGAGAGAAGATTCAGAGATTGGGGTTTTAGATTTTCTGTATTTTATTTAAACAAAGTATAATATAAACATACATTATGAAGATCAAAGACACATTATTAAGCACACTGATCTAATCACAGAGATGTGAACAGATGGTGTGTAATTCCTGAAACTGTTTTCTGAATTCTGTTCAACAAGTGACACAAGTAAATCATACCTGATATTTAAATGCTTGCAAAACTCATCATCAGTAGTCAAGGAACTTGTTTGAAGATCTGATGTTGGTACAGTGCTCTCAGAGGAAAAGTTTGCAGGATTCATCTGTTGTGCAGGTATCAGATCACAAACAACTAAAGCAAAACAAAAAAAAATATATGACAAAACATGTAATTTTTCTAGCTATCATATGCACACAGTATTTGGTATTCAACAGTAAAGACTAGTCTAAGCATTCTTATACATTACTTGTAAATCGTCTAAACATTAGCCCTACTTTTATATCAATTTATGAAACATAAAACATTCCTGATGTCTTACAGATGCATTGAAAAGTTGACTATGATATTTCAAAATGTTGCACTCGATTTCACACATTTTAGTCAGGAATTATAGTTTTGGAAAAAGTCCAACCAGTAAATGCGTTTGTCTCAACAACACATTATCTAATGCCAATAAGAAACATTACTTACACTGTATAAGATCCTCATGTCAGCTGCCTGTAGCCGCGCTCGTGTTCTGTTTGTGAGATAAACAAGCTCAGCCTGTTCCTCCTCATCCGGAATAAATACAAGGCTTTTTCCTCTCAGCGCTTTCTTCCAAAAACGAAAGTATCCGACACAAACACGTTGCTGCTTTGTTTATGAGTTGATGTGGTTGTTCATTTTGCGCGTCTTTCACATGGATGTTTGTAATAACAATAGAGTCGAGCAGCACGTGGGCGTGAACTAATTAGATGTAATGAGCTCAGAGGGGAAAAACAGGACATGGTATTGGTTTCATACGGATTACTTACACACAGAATATGTTTTCAATTAAAACTTACTTCATTTAAAAGTACACATTTCAAGCTTTCTATAGACATATCTCTGGTGTTTGTGTGTCATGTATTCGCTGAGTTTTAGTGATGCTTTTCAACTGTATATTCACGGAGACTGAGAAGACTGAAATGACACCCTGTATATTTTCTTTATTTACAAAAACCACGAACATTTGTTGATATGTTGAGCGTACACAAGTAAAAGTAAACTTTCTACAGATGCAGGTGATGTATTACTTTTATGTGTCCAATTAAAATTGAGGGAGCGATTCAAGTTGTTTTTGCTGACATCTGGAAAATATGCGCGTGCTCCCGCCTGCGGGTTAGCCGACCCCAGGACGTTAAATATATATATTCGGTAGCCATTGTAATATTTAGAACAAAAGCTATCACATAACAAACGGTCCTTGACCAGCACAAGACCATCTTAAACCATCATATGCTGATTTTTCACCTGAAATTAGATATATTAATAACTGAATAGGAAGAACAGAGATGTTTAATAGTAGAATGACTCTTGGAGGACCCAAAACACATATATTATTTTTTTGCTTATTGTAATAGCCTTCACAATCCACAGAAAATCCAACACTTCCTATAGATTTAGGAAAGATTCCTATAGATTTTTTTACAATCCATTTAAAAAAAAAAAGTAAAGTTTTCCACCTAGGCACACATAGACATCAAGAACCAGCCCATGAATCTCAACAATGGTGACAAGCTTACGGCATATTCAGATAAACAGATCAACTCTGAACTCTCATCATTTATTCGTACATGATGCATGATGGGAGTCATGGATGAGTTCTGATTGGCTACAACACGCTTTTGATGGTCGCAGTTGTTGTGATTCTCACGCACTGATTCTTCATGTCTGTGTATAAATTAGATTAACTTTTTTCATCATCTGGCTGATTATATGGCTTGATTGATCTTTTGTTCATAGTCTTTTGTAACCTGTATTGACTTTTGCTCTTAACTTGTCTGGCTGTTATAACTCAATAAGTGCAGCCAAATACTAATGATTTAAGGGTCAAGAGCCCAACTACAAACACTGACCACTATAATGGTTGCTTAAAATTGTTGGTTTTCTCCTTTGGTGATTCTGCTTATTAACATCAGGTGTCTTCAATAATGATCAATCATCACTTCGTTAATCACCTAATTATCTCGTTAACTTCAACACTGCTTCAGTGTTTATATGTGTCCACACTCAGAGTGTTAAATTAACAGGGATTTTGCTGTGTACTCTTGAGTATGGGCTAAACTTTGGGAGAACTTTTTTAACAATGTTTTTTTTTTTTTTTTTTTTTTGCTGTTAAATAATTTCATTATCTTCCATGCACATCCACATTTGTATCTGAACTGTAATATGATGCACTGACAAGATTGTTTGTTATAGCAAGACCTTGTAATGACTTTTGGATTTCTCTTTTTCACAGCACATCTGTCTCCTTTGAGTGCAGCCAGGAAGTTTTCAGGTGTTACGTCCTGTAAGAGATTGAGAATTGTGCTTACATATAGGCAGAGGTGTATAGTCCAGGGGTCAGAAAGTAAAAGTCCTGCCATATATTTGTTCCACCCATGAACTGATGAAATGATTTCACCACACAGCAAAAAGCCTGGAGTTAAATTAACTCTCCTGGGAGTTTATTTGGCTCCACACTCAAGATGTGTTAAAAGTAACACTGAAGAGTGTCAAATTAACACTGAAACAGTGTTGAAGTTAATGAGATAATTCGTGATTAATGAAGTGATGATTGATCATTACTGAAGACACCTGATGTTAATAAGCAGAATCACCAAAGGAGAAAACCAAAATTTTTAAGCAACTATTATAGTGGTCAGTGTTTGCATTAGTTGGGCTCTTGACACTTACACTTTTAACGTAAGGTTTTGTTTGGCTGCTGTAACAGAGTTAAAATAGCCAGACAAACCAGAGGAAAGGTGATCTGGTGTCCTTGATTATGTTTTGGCATAGTCTTCATGTAGTAACCTGTGTGACTTTTCTTTTTTCTGTATGAGTTTTCTTTACTGATTATATCAACTCTGTGAACAACATAATATCTATGATTAGACTGATGTTTTTAAAACCTATTTTGCTCAAAGAAAAAAAAAATGAATTAAATAAAACACACAGACATGAAGAATCAGTGTAAGAATCACAGCAACGGTGACCATCAAAAAGCGTGTTGTAGCCAATCAGAACTCATCCATGACTCCCATCATGCATTGCGGCACGAATAAATTATGAGCTGAATTGTTTTTAGTTGCTTGTTTTGTGACGTTCAGAGTTGATCTGTTTATCTGAATATACCGCTTGTCACCGTTGTTGAGATTCATACGCTGTTTCTTGATGTCTGCGTGTGCCTGAACAAAACACTTTTTTTTTTTTTAAGATGATTTTGGTTCACAACAGCCTGTAAGAAATCTAATATATAAACGACTCAGATGCTGACTTGTGCTCTTGGTTTGTTTGTCTGTTTTAACTCTGTTACAGCAGCCAAACAAGAGCCCAACTAATGCAAACACTGACTACTATAATGGCTGATTAAAAATCGTGATTTTCTCCTTTGGTGATTCTACTTGTTAACATCAGGTGTCTTCAATAATGATCAATCATCACTTAATTAATGACTAATTATCTCATTAACTTTAACTCTGTTTCAGTGTTACTTTTAACACTCTTGAGTGTGGAGTCAAATAAACTCCAGGAGAGTTAATTTAACTCTGGGCTTTTTCTGTGCAGAGGTGGAACCAAGTCCTTCAGTTCAAGTCACAAGCAAGTCTCAAGTCAAATCCCAAGTCCTCGAAGAGTTAAAGGTAATGAGATAATTAAGTGACTAATTAAATGATGATTGTGCATTAGTGATGAACACCTGCTGTTACTGAGAATTACAGAGGATCAGATGTTGATGTTTTATTGGTTAAGATGATGCTACCATCATGGAGATCAGTGTTTGCTTTAGTTGGGCTCCTGACCCTTTTTATAATTCACAGTAATTCGCTTTTAAACAATTGCATTATTGTTTCATGGCAAGTGTTTACACATTGCTGAATCAAAAGCTTGTGATAACAAATTAGGTAACATGTTTTTTGTATGTAACGGTTACTTTTTGGTTCATAGACCAACATTGAACTTTCAGAGAACCGAAGAAAAGTGATGTTAACAAATGCTGAAATATTGGGGAGAAAACTTGCAGCAGCTCAAGCTTTTAGACATGAACACTTATCATATGATCCTCAACAGTGGTGACAATAATTCTTCGTACTGCAGTGCATGATGGCCATTTTTACTATGGTGTTACCCAGCATGCATTGCAGCTTTACAGATTTTGTTGATTGTCACCATTGTTAAGATTCATATGGTGGTTCTTGAAGTCTGCATGTGTCTAAATATAACAAGAGCTAAAATACTTTGTGCCTTACATACAGCAGAATTTGTATTAATTTTTAACTATGTGAATGCTGAGCTTCACAGGACTGATTATTCAAAACCTACACAACCTTACATGATGATCACTCATATGACTTAAAAGCAAAACATGATAACTAATCTACTACCAAAAGCTTCTGATTCAGTAATGTGCAAACACTTGCTGTGAAACAATAGTATAATTGCTTACAAAGCAAATTACTTTGCATTATAAAAAGGGTCAGGAGCCCAACTAAAGCAAACATTGATCTCCATGATGGTAGCATAATTTTAACAATATATAATTTTAGCATAATATATAGCACTAAAAGTGGTTCCCCTATGATTACGAGCCAAAGAACCACTTTTAGTGCTATATAGCACCATTTTTAGAGTGTATATTCACTTCCAAAAGATGACGAATCTACAAAGATTGTATTTTCTGGCGATCTTTCAAAACACGTAGAGCTTCTGTAGCTCTGTTGTTCAGCTGTGGACCCACTGTAGTCTGACAATTTGTGATTGATTCAGCTTGACTGTCTGTCTCATTAGTTTAAATAATAATAAAGGATGAGGTTTCAATTGCTTACGCCCTGTGAGGACGACTTGTTTCTGCCTCGACAAAAAGCGCTCGCGCCGCGGAGCAAAGTTCAAATGAGTTGTTCAAATAAACTTTTTCCGCTGTGCTCTGTAGGCTTGCACTGAACCCAGCGGCAGTGCAGCGCTTTCCACGTTCGGTGTGAAAGTTGCTTAATGCATTATACATTGCTGAAGTTTACAACATAGAGTTGTGCCCGGTTCAGTTATAAAAGCAAATTGCGAGCACTTTCCATGGTAGACTGTGCTAACTTGTCGATCAGCCACTTCAGCCTTTTCATCGTCAGACTCTGGCTGAAATTGTTATGGTAAAATCGATGCCATCTTTTCTATGTATTGACAAGTATCAGGGCTGTCAGTTATGGCAATGGGCGTTTCATTCTCTGACACGCTGTACGCGGTAGACCAATCATAAAGGACTGCGCCATCTGACCAATCACAGCAGTGATGGCTCACGGAAAGGAGGGGTTTAGAGAGACTGATTCTTCAAACTGCTTCACACGAGTCGTTTATGAATCATTTAGAAATGGGGTAAAATTAAATCTATTTTTGGAGTGTTTTTTGACCATCCATACATGTAAACCTGTTTTGGGAGTCTATTAAAAGAATATTATCAACCTTTAAAATGGCATAATGGGGGCACTTTAATTATCTCATTACCTTTAACTCTTTAAGGACTTGGTATTTGACTTGAGACTCGCTTGTGACTTGAACTGAAGGACTTGGTTCCACCTCTGGTGAAATCATTTCATCAGTTCATGGGTGGAACAAACATATGGCAGGACTTTTACTTTCTGACCCCTGGACTATCCACCTCTGCATATAAGACGAAAACATCTGTATTGTGTTTGATAAAAGAAATTACCTCTCCAGTGTAATCTTTTGGAACCCCGGGATACACATTCGGTCCGTTTGGTTTATTGATGATGTTGCCAGGACAAGGGTTACTGTAAAGGAACATAAATTTTAATGGTACAGCATGACAGTAAAGATCTATGTGAATCTTGTGTTAAATCTGTTATAATTGTACATCAGCAATGAGCCACATGACTTGAAATAAGTCTCTTACTTCCTATTATGAGCAATGTCATCATACATCATCACCACAATCTGATCATCAGGAATCCCATTCTGATGAACTATCTGATAGGCGTGACACACATTGGCCTGAAATGGAGTTGTCAAAAAAAAAAAAAAGACATTGGATGAGGGAGTAATGTGCTAGAAACACTGTGTGATCAATGGGTTGATTCACAGAGACGGTACAGAATCACAAGAAAAATTAACAAAATGTCAAATAATACTGACACTGTTGGCCACATACCTGGTGCCTGTAATTGTCCCATGTGTTTGAACCAGCTACAAGCATTATCCACTTTTTTCCATCTGCTGCACCCATTTCAAGAGCAAAGTCTAGTTCAGATAGAAAACAGTGTGTTATTTTAATTCACCAACTGTCATAACAACTGATCAGTGGTGTATAAAGTACCTGGAAGCTATAGTTAAGTAAAAGTACAGACTTTGGTAGAAGTTAAAGTAACCCTTAAAATATTTCTTGAGTAAAAGTCTTAAAGTATGTGATATTTATTGTACTTAAAGTACATTTAAGATAAAAAAATATAATTTTTTGTACTTAAGTATCAAAAGTAAAAGTGTCAGTAAATGCAAACTGGAAAAAAAAATATATATATATATATATATATACACACACACAGCAAAATCCCCAGTGTTAAAGTTAACGAGATAATTAGGTGATTAACGAAGTGAGGATTGATCATTATTGAATTATGTTCATAAGCAGAATCACCAAAGGAGAAAACCAAAATTTGTAATCAACCATTATAGTGGTCAGTGTTTGCATTAGTTGGGCTCTTGACCCTTAAATCATCAATATTAGGTCTTGTTTGGCTGCAATTACTGAGTTATAACAGCTAGACAAGCCAAGAGCAAAAGTCAATATAATGGCATTGACTGTGCTTGACTTAATCATCATATATTACATATATTACAAAAAAAAAAAAAACTGTGAACAAAAGATCAATCAGTTTTGCCATAATCAGAGAGATGATGAAAAAAAGTTTATCTTAATTTAGACACACAGACATGAAGAATCAGTATGAGAATCACAACAACGGTGACCATCAAAAAGCATGTTGTAGCCAATCAGAACTCATCCATGACTCCCATCATGCATTGCGACATGAATAAATGATGAGAGTTCAGAGTTGATCTGTTTATCTGAATATGCCGTTTGTCACCATTGTTGAGATTCATGGGCTGGTTCTTGATGTCTATGTGTGACTGGGTGAAATATGCGCATGCGCACGCAAATCACCTAGAGTCTAATCTCTAAGTTAGTTTTTTTTTTTTTTTGCGCTTTTTGTAATAGCCTTGACAATCCACAGAAGATCCAGCACTTCCTAAACCTTTCAAAGATTAAAACTAATTTAGAGATTAGACTCTAGGTGATTTACATCAAACAATGAATATGTTAAAACATAATCACCTTGTGATTTGAGCTTTTGGCTTGTCTGGCTGTTTCAACTCAAATACAGCAGCCAAACAAAATCTAGTATTAAAGATTTAACCCTCTGGGGTCAAAAACGCCAAAAAGAACTTCAAATTCTCTGTCATTTTTGATCGTACAGATAAGAACAATACATCAATCGAATCTGTAAGGGATTTACTTTTATTTGTGTACACATAATAACAACAACACTGTGTTTTTTTGTGAAATAAAGCAAACAAACAGGGTATGCAGTCTGCTGCGTTGTTGTCTGTGATCATCATTAAGAAATGCGTCACTAAAATGAACTAAAACTCAGCGAATACTCCACACAGAGACATGAGAGAGATATCTATAGAAAGCCTGATATGTCTACTTTTAAATGGAGTAAGTCTTATCGAAAACAAATATCATGCATTAAGTAATCTGTATGAAACCAACCCCATGTCCAGACTTTCTCGTCAGACCTAATTATTTTTAATTTGATCACGCCCACGAGCTGCTTTCGGTTTGTTATTATAATCAGCCACGTGGAGGCGCGCGCGGCGAACCGCCCACATCAACGGAAACAAAGCGGGAGATTCACTTCAGTGTTCATCTCGGCTACTTCATCTTGTTACTGGAAGAAGACGCGCTGTGAGGAGAAAGATTTATATTTCCCTCAGAGGAAGAGCGCGATGCGACGCACGGGGAGATCAACCGAAAGAGTAAGTCTTTCTTTTATTAGCTTACTTACGTTAGTTGTTGTGTTACTGTGATATAACTTGTACACATTATAGTAGTTAGATTTTTTCCAAACTATAATTCCTGACTACGTGTAATCAAGTGAAACGTTATGAAGTATGTTTCATTTCATTGCGTCGAAATGTTTGACGACGCCAGGCTGTTTTTAATGTTCTATAAAATAAAAATGACGCGATATAAATGTAATAGTGTTTACACTGTAACACTGAATGAAAGAGTCTAAGATTGTTTAGACCAAACTAGTCATATACTCTGTTAACGAATAGATGTTTATGACGTGCTTAACAATAATACATTCGTTTCCCAGACATAAAATGGCTTTGTATTGTATAAGACATACAAAGCATGCTTGTGTTTATGACTATAAAATCATATTTATTTATTTATCGTATAACAATAGGATACTATTAGTTTATTATTAATACTATGTTAATGAATAGATGTTTAATGTGCTAAGCAATAATAATTAGTTTCTCAGATATAAAATGCCATTTTTTAAAGACAGTATAAAGCATGTGTGAGTCTATGACTACAAAATCATACTATATGTATATATTACAGATGCTCCTGATATTAACATGCTTACAGATGTTTTTTTTTTTGTCTAGTGATCTGATTCCTGCACCACAGATGAATGCCACATGAAGAGTACTGTACCAACATCACATGCTCAACTACACTGATTTTTATTTTTATTGTAAAACAATTTCCTGGACTACTGATGATGAGTTTTGTTTCTTAAATCTATGGAAAGAAGCAACAATCACTTAAATATCAGGTATAATTTACTTATTTCACTTGTTGAACAGAATCCAGAAAACAGTTTTCTGGAATGACACAAAGTCTGTTCACGTCTCTATGGTTACCCTTACCAAAAATAAGTTTTCTTTAAGTTTATTTTATGTAGTATACTTAAGTAAAGTTCAAGTCTATTTTTAAGTATACTTTATGTAGTAAGTATACATATATCAGCGTATTAGTAGTATACATTTAAGTGTACTATTTTAATACTCCTTGGGACTAAATTGGCCCACTTTCTAGTATATAAAGTATACTTTTAAGTATACTTTAAGTAGAACAGTAGTAAACTTTGAGTACACAGCTAGTTCACATCTATGTTTTTAGTTTGTACTGCAAGTATACTAAAAGTGAACTGATAGGTATACTGATAGTTTACTAATTAAATACTTTTTTAAATGGATTTTTTAGTACACTTTGAAGTATAGTCTCAGTAAACTACTAGTTTAGTAGTTTTATACTGCAAGTATACTCAATTTTTTTATTTTTTATTTTTAACTGAACTTTAAATCATACTCCAATAGAGTTGTGACGTTCGCGAACAAACCGATTCTTTTGAACGGCTCATAAACATGAACGATGGGAGCCGAGTCGCGGCTGGGCGGGAGCCGTTCTTTCTGTCGTTCTTTTTTTCCTATGCGTGTTTCACACAGATGCACACAAATTAGCTCCTCCGCAAGACAGAACAGTTATAGGGGGAGTTGCGCACACAGCGCAGGGGTGCTACTGCCTCATTCTAAAACTTTAAATATTTTTTGTTTTCTATCAAAATGTTCTTGTGTGGAAGTGTTTGTAGTAAAAGCTGTTTTGCAGAGAAATTCATTGTAGCCGGCTTTGTTTTTGATGTTTATTTGTGAGTAGTTATTGTATGAATAACATAAGTCAACGTAGCTTTACACATACACACACTTTGTACTAAAGGTAAATCCAAAATAGTGATGTCACTGTCTAAGCAGAGGGATGTTGTGCAACCCTATGGAACATAGTCCACACATGACAAATGAGGTAATAATCAATATTTCAGAATAATTCAAACTCAGATATTGGTGTGTGATATCTGAGTTTAAATTATTTGACTACAAATCTCACCTCATCATTCCTCCCAGTGATTATTTCCAGGATAAACTGAGATGCCCCCAAGCTGGCTTCTTTAAACTGACTAAATATTTAAAAAGAGCCAAAAGAGCCGTTCTTTTGAACGGCTCTTTGAAAGGAACGGATCGCCAAGATCCGGATCCCCTCAAAGAGCCATAAATCCCATCACTATACTTCAAGTATACTACTATGTCCCTTTTTAAATATTAATGTGTATATATTTTGTTATATGAATATCTGAACATACAAAACATTACAAATAATTTAGTCTAATATGTAAACAACTTTCTTTTTGATAGTAAAGCATTTTACAAACAAAATTAAGATGTCCAGGCAATGGTCGAAAATATCTAGGCCTCAAAACTAGATACACAACCCTCAAGAACGGTGACAATCAGCGAATATTAAAAAGATGAGATTTTTTTAGTATGAGTCTCAAAATGTTTCGTAAATTGGAAAATATGTATTTGCATTTTTTAACGTGTGGAAGCATCTGTTTTGATTTCTTCTCTTGTGTTTTGGAAATTCTGTACAGAAGATGTGTAATAGCATCTCTCATGTATAACAATGAAAACAGATTCTCAGAGCACAAGTATAGCTCAAATATATTTAGACTTTTTCTAAGTATAAATCAAGTATACTTAAATGTTATTTTAAGGATATTTATGATAAGTATATAAAGCACATTTCTGAGAAGTACATAAAAAGTTGACTGAAAGTATACTTTCCTATTTTTAGTTTAAAAGAAGTATACTAATAGCACACTTGAATAAACTTCTTTTTCGTAAGGGTAGATCAGTGTAGTTAATAATGTGCTTTTGACCTTAATTTTGTATGTTTTGATGATACTGTGTTGTAAATAAAATACAAATAGTGTAAAACTCCATTCTCTGAATCTCATTGTTTCTCCCTGACAGTCACAGTCTCATTGATGGACCATTAGAGGAGGGTCTTTTGTCTCTCAGGTGTGAATCACTAAATATTCATGGTCGTTGTCACTCCCTCGCATATTCCCTTTCAGTCACAAAACATGTTTTAGAAAATTTAAATCAATATATTGTTTTCTGTAAACGTGTGAATGGGATGATTTTCACATCATTTTGTAGAAAAAACTCTAGACAACCACATCCAGCTCTCAAAAGTCTTGTGGACTAATGTTCTGAATGTGTTTCTTGGTCTTATTTCAGTGACTTAAAGATTTTAGTTTTTCACTAACCACGCATAAATGTTGTTTTCTCAAAAACACAAACATGTACATTCACGTTGCTTACATATTATTGTAGCCCACACTGTAAAAAAAAGTGAAATTTTATGGAAAATAACTGATTTTTTCAGGTTGTTTTCTTTTATTTTTAATTGCAGTCAAAACTTCACAGCAGTCTTGTGATGTTATGACAATTTTTTTTTTCTTATATATTATTGAACAGAGGGTTTTTGACACACCCAAACATCAAGAATTAGCATGTGAATCTCAACAATGGTGACAATAAACAAAAAGCTTGTTTTGTGATGACCAGGGCTAATATGAATAGTTTGTTAATTGTCACCATTGTTGAGATTCATGTCCAGATTCTTGATGTCTGTGACATTTTCTCAAAAACACAGCCAAAGCTTTCAAAGTAGCGAAGCGCGGTTGTATGATTACAGAAAGAAATCCATCTTGATTAACATGTTCTGATGCTAGATTTCTGCTGACATTAGTGAATTAAGCCTCTATATGATGCCAGTCATTGACAGTTTTTTAAAAAACGGTCTTTAACCATTATTTCCATTAATGGTAAACATTTGGCACCCTGTGCTGCCATTTCACTGTTTTTTTACTTTTAAATTTTTTACAGTGCAGTTTGTGCTGATTACAGTGTAATCAGACTTTAGCCATTAATATGTTTTTAAGATACTGAAAAAAGCACAAATGTGAGGGCATGTCAAAACTTCTCCAAGGTCCCAAAACACCCTCAGACCCCAGAGGGCTAAGGGTCAAGAGCCCAACTAATGCAAACACTGACCACTATAATGGTTGATTAAAAATGTTGGTTTTCTCCTTTGGTGATTCTGCTTATTAACATCAGGTGTCTTCAATAATGATCAATCATCACTTCATTAATCACCTAATTATCTCGTTAACTTCAACACTGCTTTAGTGTTTATATGTGTCCACACTCAGAGTGTTAAATTAACACTGGGGATTTTGCTGTGCAGTTTTATCTTGGTAACACTTTCTATGAAGCTTGTATTTATAATGCATTATAAGGACATTCTTAATTCATTATAATACATGCATAATGTCTTATAAACACCATTATAATATGTTTTATAATTTTATAAATAATCATAATAACAGTTACGATGCATTATAATATAGAACATATTGCAGGAGACCTCAACATTGTCTCTTGCTCGAACTTAGTCCAGTGCACTTGAAGAAACTACTCAAGGTCTTCAGTTTAACTAACTATGAAGTCACCTAAATTCTGGGTGTGTATTACTCAGATCCTTTGCTCAGTAGTCAGTGGTTTATCATAATTTATCATTTATCATAATGTACTTTAATTTGCATTTTTTAAAAATCTTGCATAGTTATTTTAATTGTACTACGTTTGCAATGCATATGTAGGAAGTTATATAAATCTGTTGAACATTTAAAAGTTCTCATGCTGCAAGTCAGTTCCCACTCTTTTGTGTCCTGGGGTGGAACATTTTGGACATTTTGGTTATGTTCACATTTAAGTTGTTGTTTTCTTTCTCACTTTAGATGCTGAAGAAAAGGCAGCCAGGCTTTTCATCTTTGAAACATAAATGTAGATCTTTTTAATGAAATCTGAGAAATTGATGTCCCTCCATTATATGGTTTATGCAACTACTACTGACTTATGCAAACACTGACCACTATAATGGTTGTTTAAAAATTTTGGTTTTCTCCTTTGGTGATTCTGCTTATTAACATCAGGTGTCTTCAATAATGATCAATCATCACTTTGTTAATCACCTAATTATCTCGTTAACTTCAACACTACTTCAGTGTTAACTTTAACACTGCTTCAGTGTCTATATGTGTCCACACTCAGAGTGTTAAATTAACACTGGGGATTTTGCTGTGTAGTACAATTTTAGTAGGATGGCTCACCCATGTGGGTCTTAGCTGAGTTACCCAAGTGGGGCCCAGATAAGATGCCCATCTGGGTTCACCCATGTGGGTCCTAGCTGAGTCACCCAATTGGGCCCCAGATAAGATGCCCACTTGGGTTTACCCATGTGGGCTAAACTGGGTTCACTCATGTGGGTCTTAGCTGAGTTACCCAAGTGGGACCCATATAAGATGCCCACCTGGGTTCACCCATGTGGATCCTAGCTGGGTTACCCAAGTGGGCCCCAGATAAGATGCCCACCTTGGGTTCACCCATGTGGGTCTTAGCTGGGTCACCCAAGTGGGCCCCATATAAGATGCCCATTTAGAACCCATGCCCACTCTGTACCCATGTAGCCCATCTGAAACCCATGTGGGCCCCACATTACCGTGTTTGCTGGGTATTGTTGCTGTTTTTCGTGTACAAAAGGCATCTGTTAAAAAGTATTCATTTGCCTTCTGTACAAAAGAGTCTTGTGGGTTTGGAGCGACATGAGGGTAAGTAATTAATGACAGAATTTACATTTTTGGCTAAAATATGTTCTAATGTGGTTATAATTGGTCATTGTTAGATTATTGTTTTGAAAATTCTGTTGAAAATAAATACTCCTCTTTGGAAAGTTCTATTAAAAGAATACTGAAAGTCAGACAACAAGTAAGTTGATATCACTTTCACTTTAACTTTTACTTCCACTTCCACTTGCATTCAGCAGCGTGACACACACATGCGGTCTCTGATGACAAGGAATTTCCCCATTGTGGGATTAATAAAGTTAAAGTCGAAAACCTGAGGATGTGTATGTCTCACATCCATTTATAACCCTCATGAGGGTTATAAATAGGTCATGAGGGTTATAAAAATGATGCAGCGTCGAGTGTAGCTTTTGGTAGGGAGCTGCTATATGGATCCATTTAGAACCACAATCACAAATAAAAACATTATAAATGTGTGGAAAACCAGCGATTTGAAGGCATTTCGACATTGTAGTTTCTCTGATGCCCATATGTACATAATCACCAAAGATTCTCACAAACCTCTCCAAAACATGCATCTCCAACGAGCATCCATTATAAAACACTTGCTGAAGATTTTTGACAACTATGAGAATATACTGAACTGTGTTCAAGCAGACATGTGTTACAGCAAAATACATAAACAAAATAAATGAACACATTACTTGTAAAATTAGTGAAATGAATACACTTTAAATTAACTGATTTCAAATAAGCTTAATAAAAACCAAGTGCTGTCAAATTGCTCTTGTTTACCTGTCTTTATTTTCAAGGCCTGAAGATAGTCTGATGTTTCCTGGAGGTTCAGGAGGTTGATTCCTTTAGCTTCAGCTCCTTTACTGAAACAGAAAGCTACTGCTGCAAAGCTTTTATATTTTTAGATTTTTACTATCACTTTCAAAATGACCCTAGGGGTAAAGAATAGCCAACAACATTTGCAAGAAAATACAGCATTTTTTTTTTTTTTTTTTAGAAATGGAAAGTGTAAGTAATTAAAAGTCTAATGCAAAACTCATTTTATTATTAAGTCGAAAGTGCCCAAGAAAAGTAATTTGACAAGAGTTGAGAATGTTTCCTCATGATTAATGTAAATGTAAATTCATCTCTTTTTTTTCTGGAAGGGACATGAATAATAACCAGTGGTGGAAAGAGTACTAACAATTTGAACTTAAGTACAAATACAATTACATCTCTGAAACTAGATAAAAAGTTTGTTAGCAAACTTTAAGTTGGCTTGAGAAAGCCTAGCCAGTAAGTTTTAAGCAGTTTTAAAAGCTTTTAGTTTAAAGAAAGTTTAAAGGTTTTCAGTTTGAAATAGTTTTAGTTTGATTGATAAAGTTTGAAGATAGATAGGCTAGATAGATATAAATAAAGAAAAAAAGGAAAATTAGAAAGAAAAAGAAAGAAAGAAACATTAGTTAGAAAGAAAGAAGAAAGATAAAAAAGAAAGATTAGTTAAAAAGAAAGAAAAAAGAAAGATTAGTAAGAAAGAAAAGTAAGAAAGAAAGAAAAGTAAAAAAGAAAAAAGAAAGA
>VONZ01003269.1:0-25071 GCA_012976165.1 Labeo catla
GCTTTAAAGTCCCGTTTGAATCAAATGATTCGCGATACGCGCTTTAAAATTCCCGTTTTGAATCAAATGATTTGTGATACTCGCTTTAAAGTCCCGTCTGAATCAAATGATTCGCGATACGCACTTTAAAGTCCCGTTTGAATCAAATGATTCGCGATACAACTCATCCATCTTTTTGCCTTCTTGTATGAAGTGTGTCTACGCCCAGTCGTTGGCAATGATGCAGATTGCGTAGTTTCTTCTGTCAAGAGCGCGCACCGCCACCTACTGTTCTTAATCTATTGTTAATCTATTTATTAATCTAGTTTATTCTGGGTCACAGCCCTGCAGTGTTTATCTTAAACCCTAGTTAAACACACCTGAAAAGAACAGAGACAGTGCTGAAGGTCAGCTAAATCTTCAAATATAGATTAAAATGTATCTAACATGAGCATATATAAAAATGAGAAGTGAATTAATAGAACATAAGGCACTTGCATTGGTAATTACACACACAAAATATCAGATAAGAAGTAGAGATCACAGTCCTCTAATGGTTTAACAAATAAAAGGGGAACAAATGTGAGCACAGGTGTCATTTATAAGGCCTGTGAAGGTATCCTATTTGGCATGAGATTGGGTTGGTGGATGGACTAAAAGGGCTTAGCACTTGCTCTGAGGATGCAGCACAGAAACAAAGAAAACTTTCAAATAACACCTGATTCAGCTATGAATCAGAGTATTATTTGAAAACTACAGTGTGTTGGAGCAGGGATGTAACTAAAGTCTGTGGCCTGGATTAGACAGCATTTCTTAAATTTGGAATATACTCATATTCCTGTTGTCCTTCATGGCTGTATTCTGTCCCCTTACCTTAACCATACCCCTACCCCTAAACATAAAAAAAAAACTTTATGCATTTTTTTGGTTTAACAAATATATGAAATATATTTAGGTTCCCACGGAGACCCATGAGTCCCCATGAGCCAGTGCGCTTTCAAGTTGCAGTCCCCATCGGGATAGAAAAACCCGAACACACACACACACACAATATATACAGTATATATATATATATATGTATGTATGTATGTATATATGGTGCGATTTGTGGAAAAAAGCAGAGGGGGGATGCTTTTGAAAACTTTTTTCTCTCTCCATAGGCGGAGGTTGACCCAACTGTTAGTGTAATCTGTTAACAACGCAAATGATATACCCCTCTTTTTAGGCAAGTACCAGGTAATGAGTGTCACGTCATGAAATGTTTTTAATACGACTGAAACTGTCTAACGTGATCACAATTTAATAAAAACATTGTAAGTTAGGCCTGTTAATTGTAATGATTTCATTTCAAACAACGAATAAATTGTATAGATAAAGCGAGCAAACAGCACAATATCAAGGGAGCTTTTTGAAACTCCGAATCAGTAAACCACGCGCGTCGCAAAATGATTTACTTCATTCGCGCTTCAATCGGATCGCGAATCATTTGATTCAAACGGGACTTTAAAGCGCGTATCGCGAATTATTTGATTCAAACGGGACTTTAAGGCCCATATTGCGAAACATTTGATTCAAAACGGGACTTTAAAGCGCGTATGGCGAATCATTTGATTCAAACGGGACAAGCGCGTATCGCAAATTATTTGATTCAAACGGGACTTTAAGGCCCATATTGCGAAACATTTGATTCAAAACGGGACTTTAAAGCGCGTATGGCGAATCATTTGATTCAAACGGGACAAGCGCGTATCGCAAATTATTTGATTCAAACGGGACTTTAAAGCGCGTATCACGAATCATTTGATTCAAACGGGACTTTAAAGCCCGTATCGTGAAACATTTGATTCAAACGGGACTTTAAAGCCCGTATTGCGAATCATTTGTTTTAGATCGGGACTTAGAAGCAGGTTCGCAGGATGTTTTTATCCCCACCAGGGATAAAAATAATTCAGCAGAGGCAGGGATGCGGCAAATCGCACCCTGCTTATGCATAAAGCGGCAGCGCTCTGGGTCCGCTGCAGGCTGTAAACGAATCCCCCATCCCCTCCCCCGGCGGTAATGGTACGGACCAACCGCGAGCGCAAAACACAAAAAAAATTGAAAATCAGAATAAGGAGTCATGTTTTATGTTTGTTCAAAAATCTTATTCGGATGCCACAACCTAAACTTGTAGACTAGAAAATTAAACAGAGAGACAATTATTCGTTTGTGAGGTATTTGAAAAAAACGGAAAATGAAAGTTTGAAGCCAATTTTTATCTGGTTAATTTTGATGGTGCAAATTGAACAAAGAACTGCAAACCGTTACACGGACCATAGTACTAGCCAAAAATTAAGTTTTCATATATTTACGGTAGGAAATGTACAAAATATCTTCATGGAACATGATCTTTACTTAATATCCTTATGATTTTTGGCATAAAAGAAAATAAATAATTTTGACCCATACAATGTATTTTTGGCTATTGCTACAAGGGTCACATATGTGCTGCTGGGTTTAGCGCTGCCAAAGGAATAGCGTCATTGAAGTGAGTCAGTGAATGAAATGTCACATTTTTGCATTGTGCTTAGAAAACGGCATAAAATAGCCTAGAATTATGCTTTGACTTCAAACAGAATTATACAGCATTAAAGTTGATCGATCTAAAATGGTCATTGTGTATTAACAGCTGTCAACCATGTCAGTATGCTTTGAACTTATTTAGAGAGCACATTTCTTGCAGACCACTTATGTGCACCCCTATATAAAAATGATTCATAAATATTTAAAAAATTTTTAGCTAAAGATACATAGCCATTTTTGCATTTTAAATGTTAAAATACATCCAAATCTTTCAGCATAAATAAAACCATACAAAAATGCTTCTAATCGTTACATACTAATGAGACCAGGCAGCATATACACAGTTCCATATGTGCAGCTTTTCAGACATAGTAAACTAGCTTGGTAGCACACCCAATTCAGCATTGCACTTGTGATGTGGAGCGTTTAAATTACACGTCCTGTGAATCACAAATCATTACACTTCAGAAAAGAGTTCAACACCTTGTAGAAAGGAGCTATAATGGCAGCTTCAGCAAATCCATTTTAACCTCAAGTTTGCTTTTATTTAGGGTAGGTGGTGCGTTATTTTCAAACATTATAGGGGATTATCATTTTAGTGCTACTGCATCTGCAATAAAGTGAAAAAAGAAATTTCAGGTGTTGCACAAATGTAGGCAGATTCATATATTTGGTCTGCCACAGTGCCTGGTGAATTTCACTGAAAGTGTACTTTTTTCGAATCCCTCGTAGAGCTCCTTTGAATCTTCAGCAAAAGTGGCAATTAGATCATGCTGTACAAAGTTGAGCATTTGTTTAAGTTTGAACAAGCTCTGTTTCCTGAACCTTTATTGAACAAACAAACAAAAAATGCTATCTTGAGCATTTGATACATTTTAAAGTCACACAGAGTTTTGTAAGATGCACACAAATGCACACCTGTATCCCAGATCTCTAAGTGGTGCAGCCCTTCCTACAAAAATAGAATAAAATCTATACTATAAATACATAAAAAATCATGGTCTATCCTGATTCCCTTTTGTTCCCCTCTTTCTGTGTTCCTCTTATTTCTCCACTACCCCTTTTACATATCCCTTCATCTATATTTAATAATCTTTCATGTCATTGTCTGTCTGCATGTCATTTAATCTTTTTAAAGGTCATCGTTGTTTTTATATGAAGGTCATTTGTATTAAATTATGAGCTACTTTCAAATGGACACATGGTGTGTTTCCTCAAGAGCTCCAGAGATAATATCCTCCGACCTTTCTCTCTAATCCTGCCTAACTCAGTTAATCTGTCTAGAATCTCTTCATTATTCCCAGATAAACTCTCAGGGAACATATTATAGTGCTTATAAACAGCAGTATCGTGCAGTGATTTCCTGAAATTCCCAGCCTTATGTGGTCAGGAAGAAGAGACTTGATGGTAAAGAAGTCGTTAATTATGAAATCATGAAACTTTATCAGGGTTGGCCTGTAATTGCTTATAGATGACCGTATCAGCATTGCTAATTGCTGGTAGGATTTGACCATTATTAGGGATAGTATGATAACGTTCAATCCCAGTGTTGCAATCAAAATTTATCAGAAAGCATTCAAAATGAAGGAAATGTATGGGTGGTCTCAAAGTTTGTTATGTCTTGGTTTACAGCAACTCTTCACCAGTATCTAGATTTCTGTGCATAACTGACATGAACTTTAGTGTGACATGCTCATTTAAAACCGTTTTAAACAACATCTTTAGCATTTTTTAGAATTCTAAACAATTTAGTGAAATTAAAAGAAAGATTGCATGTAATATTTATATTGAAGAGTAAACAAAAAACCTTTCTCCTAGTAAAAGTAAAAGTATAAATAAATAGAAAAAAACAGAAAAATAACTAAATAAATAAAACTGCCAGCTGCCCACATGCAACTAATAGTGAAAATGACAAGACAACTTTAACCCTGATCTGTAAAACCTGACATTAAATAATTAAATAATAACAATAAAAAAAAGAAAAGAAAATTGCATGTTTTTTTTTTTAGATGAGTATTATATTCAATACATTTATGCATCATATGATAGGAAAATATGGAGCTCAGACTCGAGGAGGACAATGGGGCTCATTCATGAAACACAAGCAGAACGAATTTTTGTGTAAATCGTTCGTAAAGCCGTTTTGACATCAACTTTCAAATTCATTAAAATGTTTGTATTTTTTCAAAATGTTAGTTGGTACGAAAGAAACGTACACCTGCACCACGTGTAAATGGTGCATAAAATGTTCTGTGTTCTTTTTGGCAAACTGATGACACTGAAGTTTGATGCACTGCCATAATAATTACAAGTTCATTTGCCCTTGCACTCTATTTGATTTTTTTTTGAAGCTGAGTTGATAACTGTAAAACACAGCGCTCGGCACTGTCACTGTTTACCCAACCGTAAATAGAGGAGCAGGGTTGCCAGGTTTTCACAACAAAAGCCTCCCAATTGCAACTTAAAACTAGCCCAAAACTAGCCCAATTGTGTTTTGAGGGGGGTTTCTGGTAAAAATCGTGTTCCGGGGGGTAAAATACACATTTTTCGGCAGGGTTCATCCAGTAAAATGAACATTTCAGGGGCTAAATATCACGTTATTGCGGGCGCTTCAACTGGCAGACATGAAAAACAGCGAAAACCGCGGACTTGGCAACACTGTAGAAGGGGACGGGACAAATCCGACACATCCTACTTAAACAATGACAGGCTACAACAATGGAGTCAGTATTACTGGTTACTGCTTTTTTATATTTAGTAAAATTCATTAAAAATGATATACTAATAATAGGTTGGTGCCGTGAATATTCCAAATCATAGCAATCCACCTGTCACTCAAGTGGCCACGCCCTAAATTATGCAGAACTTTGAGGCTTAATATAATTAAAACGGATGAATTATAAAAAAATTCACCCCCCTCACAGTTGACATGAAGGGGACAATTAACTATATAGACCAAAACCACTTTTTGTCCCAGGCTGTAAACATTTTTTTTTTTGCTGTATTGTTGGGCATTTTAACATGGAGAGTCTATGGGAATGACTCCCTTTTGGAGCCAGTCTCTAGCAGCCAGTCAATGAATTGCAGTTTTAGTCATTTCTGTGGTGGTTTCAATAGAGAGAGTTGGGAGGTTGCCGCTTGCCCAAACCTGAGAAAGTCCAGACCAGAATATTCCACTGTGTTCCTGGACACGCAATTTGCGTAGATGTAATTCATAGGCGGGGATTATGCTAATTGTGAATGAGCGTGCACAAGCGAACTATTTACGAATGATTGAAATTCATTAACATACACGTTTAACTATCAAATCAGACGTTTACGAAGCATTTGTAAATCAGGAGTAGAGTTTTCGGGAAGGTCTGTTTTAGAATTTACTCATATATTGCTGGCTTATGCTGGTCCTCAGCAACATGACCAGCTAAGGACCAACATAAACCAGCAAAGGACCATCTTAAACCAGCCTCAAAACCTACATAACCAGCATCCCAGCATCAAACAGCATGAAAACCATTCATTTTATTCAAAGGCCCAAACTAAGCAAAAATATGCAATTTGGTTTATATAAACAGAAAAGTAATATGAAATCTTAGCTTGTAACAGTATAACAGACTACTTACATAAAATGATATAAATATCATTTGTCACTCTATAGTTTATATCAGCCAAATATGTATTGTTTTATTTCAGATTTCACAGCAAAAAGACACGTACCACAACCTGACATGTTTTAAAAGGCTTTTTGCTTGCTAAAAAAGTATGAACTATCAGTAGGAATGCAACAATACAGTTAGTTTACGGTTCAATACGTACCTCAGTTTTTAACCACGGTTTTCGGTTCGGTTCTGTCAGCTTGCTACATCAGTGTTTTTTTGTTGTTGTTGTTTTTTGCATCTAATTAACAACAAAATATTCCTGTAAACCTCTGTACACTGGAAGAAGTGTGGATTATTATATGTCTGCTTAATATTTCTTTTGAGAGAGCTATTAGTTTTCAGATTTTTACGGAAAATAGGTTTCATTCATACTGGACACCAGATGGCGCCCTCGTGCAGAAAATCCACATATGCGTCAAAGAAGTATCACTGATCATGTTCCAGCCAGGAAATTTCTAATATGGATAAAGCAAGTGGCAACCTCCCGCTCTCTCTTTTGAAACCAACACAGAAGTGACTTAAACTGCAATTCATCGACTGGCCGCTAGAGACTGGCTTCAAAAGGGAGTCAATCCCTTAGACTCCCCATGTTAAAATGCCCAACTTTACAGCAGAAAAAAATATGTTTACAGCCTGGTACAAAAAGTGGTTTTGGTCTATATAGCTAATTTTGCCCTTCGTGTCAACTGTGAGTGGTGTGATTTTTTTATAACTCATCTGTTTAAATTATATTAAGCCTTAAAGTTTTGCATAATTTAGGGCGTGGCCACTTGAGTGACAGGTGGATTGCTGTTGCTGTCACTTCGGTCACACTAGGCAGGCATGATTTCAGCAACCAGCTCCACCCACATCCCGCCTCTTTGCCCATTTTTGATTTTCCGGGAGTGACGCACAGTAACGCAATTCCAAGATGGCGACGGCCGACTCCCGCCCACTGAGAGCTTCAAAAATGCTCTTCAGAAACCTACGGGTGATGTCACAGACACTACGTCCATATTTTTTACAGTCTATGGGATAAAGGCATCACTATTGCTGTAACTAAATAAATACAACATATAATGTTAAACATTTTGAATGATCAAATGTAAGGACAATAAATACTCGTCTGCAATAATATATGGTTTATCTGTGTTCTTCAAGCCATATTTTCATAATGATTAAGTATATTTATAAGCCATTGCTAATGGACATAAAGTATATAATATATTGTCTGCCTCATTCTAAGGTAGAAGCCACATCAGATCACAAAAGGAAGTTATTTCAAACACTCGACTGATGCTGTGAAGTAAAAATAAGTTATAATGTTCTCTTTTGTTGGACAACAGGTTTAGAAAGGCTTATCATTGCATTTCATTAGAAGGGAAGATGCTCTGCAAGAGTTACTTTTTCAGATATAAACAGGGAGGCGTTTCCTCATCTCAGCATGTGAAATCACGGGCACACACACAGCTTTCGAGAGAAATAAAACAAGGAAGTTATTTAAATGCAAAACCGAAAAATCGCAATTCACAAGCGCGTACTGAATCGTGGATGTCGTACCGAACTGTTCGATATTATATTGAGTATTGTGACATCCCTAACTATCAGTCAGATGACAGAAAGCATACAGTAGATTGTGTAAAACATATTTTTCAACAAAGTTTTAATCATGTTGATCATTAAGAGGCCTTAGAATATGATATAATAGGCTTTATAGGATTAAATGTACTTTATATTCATACTTCTTTGTTTTAAACCACCACAGTAGTTGGTTTACCATTACGCTCTTTATCTAACATGCATGAAGCTCTTGGAAATGCACTTGACATTTAGCTGACACGACAGACACTGTCAACTAACACTACCACAACTGTCCAAACACCAAAGCACAACGTGCTTATTCAAACCAACAGAAGAAGCAAATTAGCGCTGCAGACATTCTACATTGTCAAATCTAGCTCTCTGATTCTGACAAACGAGTCATCAAGATTATTTCTGAAATCAGTTAATTATCATTGCTGTGTGTTGGGAGTCTTATGGGATGCTTATGGGGTAATTGGCCAGTACAGAAGATAAAAGTCACATTTATTTTACTGTGGCAGGTGCACCACAGAGACGCTATCGAAAGAAAGGAAGCATTTGAGAATATCACGAATGATAGAAGCTCGAATCTCAACATCCCTAGACATCCTCTCCAGATAACAGTCTCGCTGTTTGATTTCTGAGCGTTTGAATCTCTGCTATGGACTTTCTCTTTTGCTCTCAAAAAGCAAAAAGCTTTAGGATTCTCAATGAGACACTCCAAGTTACATAACCACACAATTATTAGCCCCAGCGCCGTGTGAAACATCAGAATCATGTCAGCCGCCTCTACACTTCTGAAAACGAAGTTTAGCAAAGCCGATCAAGCTCAGAAACTTGATGACTCATCAAAACATTCTGAATCCTGACACTCGGAAACTGTCATGGTCAAGATTAAGAGGGACTAACAGATTTAATTTGTTTCCAAAATGGGCTCTGCTTAATCCCAAATAAACCCTGAGTGAGAAACTATGGGAAGGTATTGACATTTTTTACTCTTTCTGCTCTTTTTTTTTTTTGGTGTCATATTTATGCCTGACAGTGTAAATGTTAAAAAAGAATGTACTTTAATTACTAGGACTTTGAATTAATGTTCAAGGTTAGCATTCAAGCAAACTTATGTGATTAAATTGTGTGTGTGTGTGTGGTATCAAATCCCTGTAAATAATCCCAAAAGGTCACTGGCTATCCAAGCAGACAGAATCCAATAAAAAAAAAATAAATAAATAAATAAACTCCTGATGTAGACAGTGGAAGGAGAAAAACTTGTACATTCATGAGAAAATCTGACAAGGTCAGGGTCAGAAATCAAAAGGGTCTTGGGGCAAAAATGCAACCGAAATTAACACAAATGCCCCCTAAATTCAAGATACCTGGGAAGAAAATGCAAATTTGGTTAAAAAACACTTTCCATTATGCTGGTTGAAAGTCTCTTTATATTCCAATAGCAATAAGTTAAGTGGTCTAAATGTATTTACGGTTGAGGTCAAAAGTTTACATACACCTTGCAAAATTTTAACTATTTTACCAAAATAGGAGGGATCATACAAAATGCATGTTAATTTTTTAGTACTGATGTGAATAAGATATTTCACATAAAAGACCACAAGATAAAATAAGTTGAATTTATAAAAATTACCTCGTTCAAAAGTTTACATACACTTGATTCTTATGCTGCGTTCACGCCATATCGTAATTACCGTAATTTCGCGGTGACAACATGTGACGTTCTACTCGGAGCTGTTCACGTCTTCAGACTCGGAATTATGCTTTTTTTATGGCAACACTATCAATGCCTAAACAGAGCCTACGCTGGTCAGGTGATACAGCGGTCACGTGGTACAAGTCCTAACTCTCAGAAGACTTCCAGTTCACAAGCTGTAATTACGAGTTCTATGAGGACGTGAACGCTTTTTACAAATTGGAATCTTGTAGTTACGGGAATTCCAATATGGCGTGAACGCACCTTTAATACTGTGTTGTTACCTGAATGATCCCTGAATGATTGTTTGTTTGTCTGTTTTTGTTGTTTTTGTTGTTGTTGTTTGGATTTGTTTAGTGATAGTTGTTCATGAGTCACTTGTTTGTCCTGAAAAGTTAAACTGCCTTCTGTTCTTCAGAAAAATCCTTCAGGTTCCAAAAATTCTTTGGTTTTCAGCATTTTTTATGTATCTGAAACCTTTCCAACAATGACTGCATGATTTTGCGATGCATCTTTTCACCTCCTCACCTGAATCCAGATTGAAACTTCAAGCTCAACAAAGATCTGACTTAGTTCCTGACTGAATCTTTCTGTACCAAGGGTTGGTGAGTGTCACTCTATCCAAAAGAGCCGTTAAAAACCAGTACAAATTTGTTATCCTCTTCGCCGTCAGAGAAGAGTTAACAGACAGCTGCAGGGTTTGGTTAACTAAGTTATCCTCTAAAAAATTCTTTTTAGAGATGAAAGTTATCCTCTGTTTCAGGCAGGGAAGTTTAGCATTACGTACTAAAATTGTTTATCCTCTGTTCAGGCAGGGCAGGGAAGATTAGCATTACATGCTAATATTTGTTATCCTCTGTTTCGGCAGAGAAGATTAGTGTAAAGTGCTAGTAGTTTGTGTTGTCCTCTGTTAATTCAGGGAAGGTTAACAATAGTTGATCTGTGTTAACAAGCGTACCCTCTGTTGATCCGAGAAGTTTTAGTGTTATGATTGTGTGGTAACTAAGAAACTCACAAAATGGTCAGAAAGAATGCTAGACTGATCCCCACAACTGAAAAAGGTGGTCTCGCAACTCCTTTGTGGTCAGATAGTGAATTCAAATCACTGTTAGGAGTGCAAATGAACCTAATAATAACTGAAAAAGTTAAGAAATATGAGATCCATCCAGACAAGACTTGGTCTGTAGATGAGTGTAAAAAAGTACTTGGAGCATGTATTCATAAGAACAATGTGAAAGGCATTATCTGCTGCCACAGAGAATTTGGTTTAGCGCTAGCTACACAACAGTCTCAGCGTAACTCAGAGCTAGAGGAACAGAACAAAGAGCTCCGGGCTAGAATATCTGCTTTGACTAAAAAATTGAATCGCAACAAAGCTTCAGAAAAAAATGATATGGAAGTTAGTCAGCCTGATAACAATTATCCTGACTTACAAGCTTTCTTTGAAACAGATGTAGCCATCCAATCAGTAACTGATCTGTAGATTCAGTGAAGGTATGTGGTGCTAGGAGAAGATCTCAGGGAATTGAGGGAATTAAAAGTGTTCCTCCCAACTCTACTGTTGTCCAGGTACAAGCAATTGCATAAAATGCTAGGACCTAAAGATATAGAGAGATTGTCCCAGAGCTTACCCTTAGCACGCACAAATTGTTCTGTGCCTCTACGACATGTCGTTAGCAGAAGTCACACAGCTGATGTCACAAATTCTAACTGAATCTGAATTCAACAGTTTTGAGTCTGCTGTTACTTCTGAACTACAACATGCCAGTAAAGGGGATTTGAGAGAAGGTGTTTTGAAAATTCTAAAGAATATCATGGGACCCAAAATAGACTGGTCCAGAATCACTAACTGTGTACAAAGGAAAGAGGAAACTGTGAGTGAATACACTAAAACTGGTCAGATGGTCTTGTAGCTGAGTACAGAATAGCCTTGCCATTCCTAGATCTAACTTGGTCTAACAAAACTCTCAGAAGTAACCTAGACTGCTTAGCTACTTGGGAAAGAGACCCTGATGTTAAAGCCAGAGTAATAATTGCAGCAGCATCCTTTCAGGTCAACACAAAGAACCAACAGAAACGTAAATGTCCTAAGAGGGAGGGCAGTTGTCATTACTGTGATAAACGTGGACACTGGATGAAAGAGTGAAGGAAAAGCAAAAAGACATTAGGAGAAGTGAACAGCTTTACTCAGCTCTTACTCAGTCTACTCACCACTCTGAAGCAGCCCCTCCCCACTTCGCCGAACTGTTGGAGCAGCTTGCTCAGGTGTTAACTGTTAGGGTTGTGAGTGCTTAATTTCCCCAGTACTGTACAAGATGAATATCTGCTAGAATATCTGCTTTGACTAAAAATTGAATGTGTACATGCCATGATGTCTTCAAAAGCAGCATCCTGGAGTAAAGCACCACCTCAGACATCCATGAACAAGCTTCGTGAGGACAAAGAGTCATCTGAGAAAATCTACATGGGAAATGGACTACAGAAAACAGACTTTTCTGTGTCAACATGTAGCCTGTACGACATGTTACCATCCATGTCGCATGTGTCAACAGTTGTGGTTCTGAAAAGAACTATTACACCTAATTAAATCTAGGACAAGACACAGAATAAGATATATGTGCCTGTAACTATTTCAGGTTACATGAATGGAAGATGGGGCTTAATGTTAACAAACATAGGCTATAGAATGGATTTATGGAGGTTTAAATTTGTATTATGTGAGAGTTATTAGAACTCTCAAAGGGGGAATTGTTGTATTACAAATTTATAAAAGGTTAAACATAGGTTCCAATATAACAGCATGAACTGAAAAAGTTATGTATATTGTGACATTCTAAGAGCAGGCAGCACAGGCCCTGAAACAGTAACCTTTTGTCTTTTTGCAGTTCCTGAACATCTGGCAGGTTTCCCAAGTTAAGTGTGAATTCTAAGCTCAAGGTACAACTGTGCCTTTTGTTTAGCACCTATGCATTTGAATGACACTTGATTTCTAAATAGATCAAGGTGGGGAAAATTCTTTTACTCGGGTGATTTCCTGTACCGCATTTGCATGCTTTGTTTAGATTGATTCCACCTCTATGTACTCCTCCCCCTTGAAACCTATATACTCTTCTGTGCTGAGCTTTTGTCAGACGACTTTTGATGACTGCAGCGATGCACAACTAGTTTCTGAATAAAGAGAAACTTCTGTTTCAAGATATCCAAACATCTCCTGGTTTCTAAGAAAAAGTTTACAACAGGGTCATCGGATGCCCATTTTCCACAAGCTGATATGATTCTTTAGGGTCTTAATGAGAAGTCTATAACATACTTTGGTTAAATTTTTCAGTGGTAGTGTAAAAAAACACCCTTTTTACCTTCTCAGTCAGGTTGGGTCTAAGGTAAGATGCTCATGTCAGTCAACTATCGTGGGAGTGGCCTATGTTGGTGTGACGTCACACCAACACACATTTATGTTCAAACAACATGTAAAAGTGAGTTTTGCATCCGATGACCCCTTGAGCCATCTGTGAAAACTTTTTAAATTTGAAGATGAGGGTAAATTTTAATTATTTTGTCTTCTGGGAAACATGTAAGTATCTTCAGTAGCTTCGGAAGGGCAGTACTAAATGAAAAAAACAAAACAAAAAAACAAACAAACATGATATTTAGGCAAAATAAGAAAAATATACACATCTTCATTCTGTTCAAAAGTTTTCACCCCCGGCTTTTAATGCATTGTTTTTTTTTTTCTTTCTGGAGCATCAGTGAGTGTTTGAACCTTCTGTAGTAGTTGTATATGGGTCCCTCAGTTGTCCTCAGTGTGAAAAGATCTCAAAATCATACAGTCATTCACTGGAAAAGGTTGAATACACAAAAATACTGAAAAACAAAAGAATTTGTGGGACCTGAAGGATTTTTCTGAAGAACAGCAGGCAGTTTAACTGTTCAGGAAAAACAAGGGACTCAGTAACAACTCTATCACTAAACACAGCTGTGGATCATTCAGGTAACAATATTAAGTAACAGTATTAAGAATCAAGCATATGTAAACTTTTGAACAGGGTCATTTGTATAAATTTAACTATTATTTTCTCTTGTGGATTACATGTAAACATCTTGTATGTGAAATATCTTATCAAGGTCAGTATTGAATAAAAAAACAACAACATGCATTTTGTATGATCCCTCTTGTTTTGGTAAAATAATTAAAATTTTGCAGATTCTGCAAGGTGTATATAAACTTTTGACCTCAACTGTATACGTTTTTGTATCTTCTGTGGAAGGCGTAGGACCATAAAATGTTTGTCCAATCATATATCTCGGTCCGAGGGCTATGATAGGTTGTTCTGCTGCCTGTCAACAGTTGCATACCTCCATGCACCCTGTTCTCACAGATGCATTTCATTACACTACTGCAGACCAAGTGAGAATGGAAGGCATTATTATTGTAATATTATGCACTTTGTTCCGTAATGCTTTCTTACCGGTGAGTGAGACATGAGTAATCTAACAGCACTGCATTCAACCCTCCGCCAACGCTGTTTATCATCGCGACTCTGGTTAGTCTCTGGTCTGCTAGATGTTTGGTGACTGTGTACTGATGTACTGTATTTTCTGAGCTCAAAGTAATGCCTGTTAGGTCTGTTCCTAAGTGCCCTGTGTGGATATCTACCGGCCTCTGAATCTCCAGATCTTACCAAATCAACACCGGAGGTGTTTTGAAGATGGGCACACTTAAGCAGAACTGTTCAGCTTAGGGGCCCTTACTAGTGAATCCTATCTTTGTTCATGAACATTTTATCTTTATCTGAATCTCTGAAGAGAACATGCAGTTGCTATGAATCACAAGCATATGACATTACCAGTTAAATCATGGTACTGTAATAATGAAAGTTTTTGCTGGTTTAATGGAGATATATTTCTAGAGTTCACAGGCAGAAATGACATAACTATTAAGATGAGGTCACAAAAAGGTCCATTGTGAACTGGCAATTCAGATTCAACTTGAACATGAGGGAAATGTGTGTGTGGCACTTTTTTGTTCCCATGCAAAACTCCACAGCAACGTTAAATGTGAGTGCACCTTTACACACAACGCAGGTCAGGCTACATTCAGAATAGCAAACTGCCATACTACGCATACTACTTTTGCTGTGTGCTGTGCGTATTTGACATACATGGGATAAATAGATTTAAAGGGGTCATTGGATGCTAAGTTCACCTTTACATGTTGTTTGAACATTAATGTGTGTTGGCAGTGTATGTACAAATCTACCCTATAATGATAAAAATCCATGCAGTGGTTTTTAATTAATCTGTAAAAATAATATTCCCTTTTTCAAATCGAGCCGTTCTCAGATGCCTGTCGTTGTGGCGTCACACCCACAGAGGCCACTCCCACTTGATTGACATGAGCTTTTTACCTTAGATCAGCTGTAACAGTCTGCCCTCTTTGTTTCGATGCCAGAGCAGGGATGTAAGTTAGACAAGAATATCTCCGATTGAGCGATTGATGCACGAATCATTCGTGATCCAGCTTCACTTACAGTGGAAGTGAAGGTTTTTTTTTTTTTTTAATTAATCTCTGCAGTCGCCTTTCCTAATAATGTGCTAGTTAGCAAGTTTAGCGGCTAAATGCAGCTAAAATAAACAGAGTCGTCACTCCACAGAGAGAAGAGAGGGGCGGGGCGAGCAGAGCTCATTAACATTTAAAGCAACCTCGAACAGAACAGGATCATTTTTGCAGAGCTGATTTTGACAAGGCAAAAAGGGTGTTGTTTTACACAACCATTGAGAATTTTTATTAAGACCCTAAATCATATCAACTTGTGGAAAATGGGCATCCGATGACCCCTTTAATAGTACATTGGTCAAAATTTGTACTATTTATCCAATATTTAACCATTGCAGGGCACATTGTATTATTTTCACATTGTATTAGACTAAAGCAGCCACTGCCAGTTACTAGATTGTCAGTGCATTTTGTTTTGCGATCTACAAATTACATTAGCAACTTTAATGGTAACACAGTTTCAGTACTGCATCATACTGTGGTTTAGATGTTTATTGTAGCATATTAGGTTTTACTAAAAATACACTAAAGACAGTATACTGTATATAATCTGTGCAGTATGCACTAATCATTATAATATTCCATTCAAAACAAACTCTTAAGTTGTCCAGAGAATGTTGCAGTTAAATCAGTAATGTCTATGCAATGTACTATATATGATTTAGAAGAACTGAGGCTCATTACGAGAAATATTGCTCCCACAGACTGCCTGTAAGAACAGATCATATTTCATTCATAAACACCCAGAGGAACGCCAGTATGTTTGTGTGTTTGTCAGTGGACAGGGAGCTCTTCTTGTCTCCTCACACCAGTGAACCGAAACTGTCAACTGGCTGCTTGTAGATCAGTTTTCAGCTTTTTCTAGTATTGCATCTCCTCAGTTTGTTTTGTTTTATTTATTTATTTGAGTCATACTCAGGTTTGAGGTTAAAAAATAAATAAATTGTCAATTTGTTTAAAAAATGACCAATCAATTTGCTAGATAAGACTCTTCTTCCTCGTCTGGGATCATTTAAAGCCATTTAAATCTGCATTTAAACTGCATTTTGGAAGTTCAAATTTGGGGGCACCATTGAAGTCCACTATATGGAGAAAAATTTGGGAATGTTTTCCTCAAGAAATAAAATTTCTTATCGACTTAAGAAAGAAAGACGTGAACATCTTGGAGGACAAGGGGATGAGTAAATTATTTGTAAATTTTTGTTCTGGAAGTGGACTTCTCCTTTAAAGCAAAATCTGCAAATTCTACTGTTGGCCAGCAATGAATATCTTTATTAGTTGCTGTCTGTGAACGATTCCACAGGTATACACTTGATTTCATTTAAGTAATATTGTTAGCGGTAAGCTAGATGGTCTGTCACGTGAAAGTGAAAGTAAAGTGAAATGAATCTGATCGCAGCATTTCATTTATAGGAGATTTGCTTTATTATTGAAAATGCATTTTTGAGCGCGGTCTGCAGCGTTGAGTATTGAGTAAAAATCACACACGTTTCTGATGAGCTTATGAACGTAATATCCAGTCAGAGTTGTTTTGATTCCTCACCATGGCGAACTCATTAAAAAAATCTCTCATCAGCTAACAACAAACTGCCACTGCATGACATTGCAGCTTTAACCTTTAATGAGATATAAGTTAAGGTAGTTATAAGTAAGAAATGCCCCTATGGAAATCAGTTAATTATTTTAAAGTAGTTAGTAACTCGCTACTTGAGTAGATTTTTCATTGGATACTTTTTTACTCTTATACTTGAGTAATTATTTATATAAGTACTAGAAGTGTCTAATTTTTGGCTACTCTACCCACCTCTGTATTTTTACCACAACACAACTCAGAATGAGCAACTTGGAAAATAAAATACTGATACGATTCCACATTGTGTGGCTTTTGCTTGTAATTTTACATCAAAGGGCAACAAGAGAAGTCTTCACCGCTTTCCTACTGATAAGAAGAGGAGACAAGAATGGGAAGATGCCTGTGGACGAATAAAACTTCCTAAAGACCCTCGTCTTTGTTCTCTCCACTTTAGCCCTGATGCCTTTAAGGCTTCTAGTGGACCACAGCTACTAAAAGAGCTTACAAATGGCAGAGACAAGAAACGCTAGATGCTATCCTGACAGGATGTAAACATGCCGACGCTTGGCATGATGTTTCTCAGTGTGGATTTCACTAATATCCAGGCGTGTTTAGACATTTGGTTTAAGCCTATCCATCGACGCCTGTAAGCTTTTCAGTGGCTGTGCTCATCGTATTAGTATTTTATTTTCTTGAGTTGTGTTGTGGTAAAAATAGCAAGAGTAGGTCACCGAGTGCAACCATTTCACATCATTGAAATAATGGCGCCTCCATAGTCCAAAATGTGCATGCAGGTTTTTTAAGCAACGTAAATCTTCCATGGGCTTTCTACTACATATTTCGGTAAAAGACATATGCTATATTAAACCACACAAGTCCCGGGGTTCCCTTAAAAAAACAAAGGGCCTTTCTTGAAATCAATGCTTCCATGAAGAACCTTTAACATCCATGCACTCTTAAAACTAAAGGTTCTTTTTTGGTATTTATGGTTCTATAAAGAACCTTGATCAACCATGGAACACTTCTATTCCACAATGGGTTCTTGATAGTAAAAAAAAAAAAGGTTCTTCTTAATAAAAGTGGATTGTTTAAGAACTATTCACTTAAAGGTTCTTTGAGGAACTCAAAATGATTTTCATCCAAAATGTAATGCAGTGTGTGGTGAAAAGTATCCAGTTTTTATCAACTGCGGACAGTGGTCAAGGCTCAATGAACCCTGATCTCTGAACAACTGAGAATCTTTTGATCAGCCAGCAACAGTGTCTACAGGGGTGGTGTGTTGCAGTGATTAACGCTCAAGGCTGAAGACCGTAGGGTTTCTGGATCAGTGCCCCTAAGAAGGGAGCTATAAGTCAACAGCACTATGCCCTTGAGCAGGGCACTCAACCTCGGGTTACTCTAGGGGGCTCGTCCTTGTAATATAGCTCATGGCATCATTTGGTGGTGATGGCACATGACACTGCAGAAACAACAGCAGACCCAGTCGAGTGCCAATGCCAATTACAGAAAAGTTTGAGTAAAGGTAAATAAGATTTTATTTAAAGAAGTTAATAATTTTATTAAGCGGGGATGCATTAAATTGATAAAATAAAAAATAAAAAAGTGACAAAGACATTTATAATTTTACAAAAAAAAATGCATTTTTAATTTCTATTTATTCAGAATCATGGTTTTCACCAAAAATGACAACTGTTTTAAACAGTGATAATAATAAGACATTTTTCTTAAGCAGCAAATCAGCAAATTAGAATTAGATTCCTGAAGGTTCATGTGACCTTGAATAGCAGCTGAAAATTCTGAAAATTTTTAGATATATCCAAATGGATTCAAATGTTTCAAAAACATCTTACCAAACCCAATCTTTTGAACAAATATTGCATATTATTTTTATTTAGGTTTTTTTTTTTTTTTTTTTTTTTTTTTTGTCACACCACAGAGCGTCTAGGTTACAGGCAGCCTTCTCGTTCCCTGAGGAGGCGGGAGGCGTTTGCTGTAGAACTTCAGCAGAGACCAATCATCTCTGAGCCTTATTCAAAAGGCCAATGAACATTCATGAACATTGGCGAGTGGTATTTGCATGCCGAGCCACTCCCCCGTACATACAGGTATATAAGATGGCGGCGTGCAACCACTCATTCAGGTTTTCGCTGAGGACCCGAGTAGCAACCCGGCGTCAGCGCGACGTAGGGTCGTGGCAGGGGATGTAACGTCTCCGTTCCCTCCTTCAGGGAATGAGGGTTACGTACGTAACCTAGACGTTCCCCTTCAGTCGTTTCACTACGACGTTACATATGGGAACAGACCCATGGAACAGGCCACGACCCTGACGCCGCGTTACGCACAGACCCACGTGCTGACAGGCGGACGTGTCAGCAGATGGATATGAACGTAACCTTCCCAACGCCCTGAGGGCCATTAGGGGACCCCACAGGGATGCCAGTTGTTACTGAAGCAGAAGTTGGGGGGGCGGAGCACATGAGATGTCTACATGTGGAATAAAAATAATTCAATATATCTATAACTTGTAGAGATATATGAGGGAAACAGCGGCCTTCTAGCTGACCTTGGAAAAAATACTGAGACATGTTGCCACAACCTGCTGGGCGAAGGAGACCCAGCCGGAGCACAGTCAGGCACTACTCCGCAGCTAGGCCTGACTGCGGGGCATGGAGGACCCAAGGTTCACTGGAGGGAACAACTGAGGGATATAGCGCACGGATCCATTAGGAGTGGCGCAGCAAGCCGACACCAGCCGGTCTCCCGCTTACCTGATGTCTTATGTTAAGACACGGGAGGACACGGCCTCAACGCGAAGGTTATAGAACCTGGCGAAGGTATTAGGTGTCGCCCAGCCCGCAGCTCTACAGATATCTGCTAGTGAGGCGCCGTGAGCCAACGCATAGGATGAGGCAACACTCCTTGTGGAGTGGGCACGAACACCTAAGGGGCATGGCTCTCCCTGGTTTTGATATGCCAGGGAGATGGCATCTACCACCCAATGGCCAACCTCTGTTTGGAGACAGCATTCCCTTTCTGCTGACCTCCAAAGCAAACAAAGAGCTGCTCGGTGCGTCTGAAGTGCCGAGTGCGGTCCACATATATACGGAGGGCGTGGACTGGACACAGCAGCGCAGAGGCCGGGTCTGCCTCCTCCAGGGGCAGAGCTTGCAGGTTCACCACCTGATCGCGGAAAGGCGTGGTGGGAACCTTGGGCACGTAACCGGGCCGGGGTCTCAGGATGACGTGAGAATCGCCGGGCCCGAATTCCAGGCACGCTTCGTCGACAGAGAAGGCTTGTAGGTCCCCTACCTTCTTGATGGAGGCCAGCGCGGTCAGGAGCGCTGTCTTAAGAGACAGATATTTCAGCTCTACTGACGTGAGTGGCTCAAATGGGGCCTCCCGTAGACCCTGGAGGGTGACGGCGAGATCCCAAGAGGGTACGAGGTGCGGTCTAGGGGGATTAACCCTTCTCGCACCTCTAAGGAACCTCACGACCAGTTGGTGCTTACCAAGGGATGCTCCATCCACTGCATCGTGATACGCTGCGATTGCAGCAACGTACACTTTGAGAGTCGAAGGGGACAGCCTGCGCTCCAACTTCTCCTGCAGGAAGGAAAGCACTACTGCAATCGGACATCTCTGTGGGTCCTCTCCACGAGAGGAGCACCAGTCAACTAACAGACCCCATCTCAGTGCATAGGCCTGCCTTGTAGAGGGAGCTCTAGACTGAGTGATAGTATCTATCACGGCCTGTGGAAGGCCGGAGAGGTCTGACGCGTCCCGTCCAGGAGCCAGACGTGCAGGTTCCATAGGTCGGGACGCGGGTGCCAAATTGTGCCCATCCCCTGAGAAAGAAGGTCTCTCCTCAAGGGGATTTTCCAGGGAGGGGCTGCCGCGAGGGAAATGAGTTTTGGAAACCAGGTCCGGGTGGGCCAGTATGGCGCAACCAGCAGAACCTGCTCCTCGTCCTCCCTGATCTTGCACAGTGTCTGTGCAAGGAGGCTCACTGGGGAAAAGGCGTACTTGGGCCCCGGAGGCCAGCTGTGTGCCAGCGCGTCCCTGCCGAGGGGAGCCTCGCTGAGGGAGTAAAACAGCTGGCAATGGGAGGATTCGGGGGAAGCGAACAGAGCTATCTGGGCTTTGCCGAAATTGCTCCAAATCAGCTGGACTACCTGGGGGTGGAGTCGCCATTCTCCAGGATGGGTGGACTGCCGTGAGAGCTGGTCGGCTGCACGGGTGAGTTCTCCTGGAATGTGAACGGCACGTAGCGATTTCAGCCACGTCTGACTCCACAGGAGCAGATGGCGGGCGAGTTGTGACATGCGACGGGAGCGAAGGCCATCTTGGTGGTTGATATAGGCCACGGTCGCAGTGCTGTCGGTGCGAACAAGCACGTGCTTGTGGCGCAGCATCGATCGGAAGCGACGCAGCGCAAGAAGCACAGCCAACAACTCTAGGCAATTGATATGCCATTGCAGTCGAGGTCCTGTCCAGGAGCCCGAGGCTGCTTGCCCGTTGCATACAGCACCCCAACCCGTGGAAGAGGCATCCGTGTAAACCACAAGATGCCTGGAGATTTGTCCCAGAGGGACTCCGGCCTGAAGAAAGGCCGGGTCTGACCACGGGCTGAACAGGCGGCGACACTGCAGGGAAACACCAATCCGGAGTGTGCCACGGTGCCATGCCCATCTCGGGACTCGATCGTGTAACCAGTGCTGAAGCGGTCTCATATGAAGCAAGCCCAGCGGCGTCACCGCGGCCGCAGCTGCCATATGCCCCAGGAGCCTCTGAAATGTTTTGAGAGGAACCGCTGTCTTGTGTCTGAATGAGTTCAGACAATTCAGCACCGACTGCGCGCGCTCGTTGGTGAGGCGGGCTGTCATGTTGACCGAGTCCAGCTCCACGCCGAGAAAAGAGATCCTCTGCACTGGGGAGAGTTTGCTCTTCTCCCGGTTGACCTGAAGGCCCAGATGGCTGAGGGGCCGGAGCACCAGGTCCCTGTGTTCGCACAACACATCTCGCGAGTGAGCTATGAGAAGCCAGTCGTCGAGATAGTTGAGAATGCGAATGCCCATCCGCCAGAGGGGGGATAAGGCAGCTTCCGCGACTTTCGTAAAGACACGGGGAGAGAGAGACAGGCCAAATGGAAGCACTTTGTACTGATACGCTCGACCCTCGAAAGCAAACCGTAGGAAGGGTCTGTGTCGAGGTAGAATCGAGACGTGAAAGTACGCGTCCTTCAGGTCGATGGCTGCGAACCAATCCTGGCGACGAATGCATGTTAACATGCGCTTCGTCGTGAGCATCTTGAACGGCAGCCTGAGAAGGGACCGATTCAGGGCTCGAAGATCCAGGATGGGTCTTAACCCACCGCTTATTTTGGGCACGATGAAGTAGGGACTGTAGAACCCTGACTTCATCTCGGCTGGAGGGACAGGCTCGATTGCATCCTTCGCCAGTAGGACTGCAACCTCCGCACGAAGCACAGCGGCATGTGTGTCCGAATGGACAGAAGTGGAAAGGACGCCTCTGTACCTGGGCGGACGCCTGGCGAACTGAATCGCATAGCCGAGACGTACCGTCCGAATCAACCACCGCGAGGGGCTGGGGAGCTGAAGCCAGACTCCCAGCCTGGTCGCCAGGTGGAATGAAAGGAACGCTGACCGACGTGACCACGGGGGGGCAGCCTGGGGGGGGGAAGGGGAAGGGACTGATCCCAGAAGGAAAAAACGTCCTGGAGAAAAGTCTGACTGCACTGGGCAGTGCTTACCTTCTTCCCTGGTTCCCGCGCTGGCGATGTCGAGCTCCGATTCCGAATTCGAGGAGGCAAGGCGCTGCTCAGAAAGGGAACTCGGGGCCGGACCCCAGAGGTGAGAAAATCCTTCTGTGAAATAGCAGACAGTAGCTCCCGGCCCTCCACGGGAGTGAGGACGTCACCTCTGGGTTGCCCGCGTCAGGGACGCTTCGCAGCTCTGCTGCGGTTCTTCCTGGCTGGGCCCTGAAACGCGGGCGGCGCCGCTCTCCCGCGGCCAGCTCAACGTCGAGCTGCCAATCTAGCACCGTGTGCCTCGGCAGGGGACGGAGCTGGGTTGTTTAGGAGCCGCAGGGGGGCGCCCTCGGCGACGGGCAGGCGGAGGTTGAAGCCCCGGGGACGTTATATCGCGTCAGGGCAGGATGCGCCTCCATCTGCTTCTGAACCGCCGAGAACTGCCTTTTTGTTTTTTGTTTTTTTAAGTCCTCGACGGTGTCGCTGAATAGGCCGCCTTGGGAGATGGGAGCGTCGAGAAAGAGAGCTTTGTCGACGTCTGCCATCTAGCCAAGGTCAACCATAAGTGTCGCTTCTGGACCACTACTGTGGACATCACCTGGCCAAGGGAGCGTGCCGTAACCTTCGTCGCTCTGAGGGCGAAGTTGGCGGCGGCACGGAGTTCCTACATAATCCCTTGGTCAGGACCACCCTCGTGCAGCTGTTTCAACGCCCGGGCTTGGTAGATCCGCAGGGTTGCCACAGCATGCAGGCGGTATCAGCCTGCCCAGCGGCGTGGTAAGCCCTGCCCGCCAGAGCAGACGAAAGCTCACACACCCTGGAGGGGAGATGCGGCCGATCCCACCAGGTGATCGCGCGCTCAACCTGTGGGACCGCCACATAACCCCCGGCTGCCCCACCATCGAGAGTGGCGAGGGGAGAGGAACTGGGCCGTGAACGAGACGAGTACGGGACTCGCCAAGTCCTCACCAGCTCCTCGTGCACCTCCGGGAAGAAAGGCACTGGGGGGGCGCGGCAGTGCCGCGGAGGCCCTCCCCAGAAACCAATCGTCCAGCCTTGAAGGATCAGCCGGAGGTGTTTTTAGGCACCTCCAGACCGATCTCCTTGGCGGTTCGGAGGAACATAGCCGATAGTTCAGCATCCAGCTCAGACGGGCGGCGACCGCAGAGGGGCGCCGAGCTGTCCACCTCACCTTCCGACTCTCCCTCTGACGCAGCAGCAGACATCTCTACCTCCTGAGGAGTGCCAAAGGAGACACTCAGCCCGGCGTGCGGGGAAGCGAACTGCTTTGGCAACTCAACGGGACCACGCGGTGGTGCAGAAGTCCGCAGGGCTTTGCTGGCCGGCGGAGCATTCTGCATAATCACCTGGATGTCCCCCCCGCGCATTGCCGCTGCAGCCGAAAAAAAAAAACCTTGACGGCTCCTTTAAGACTTGCCGCGGGAAGACGACGAGGAGAGCCAACTCGCGAACGAGCGGCGGGACTTTAACGTGGCCATGGTCATGCGTTCGCAATGAACGCATGAACCATCCATGAACGCTGTCTCAGCGTGCTCTCGTTTTTTTTTACCCAGGCACGTGAGGCAGTGATCACGTCCGTCCAGTGAGGCGAGGAAACTACCACATCCAGAAGCGCACGGCCGGAGAGACATCCCGGGAAAAATGCTCTCGACAGCCGTGAGAAATTTGCTCTTTTAGATCCCGGTTTGCCCAGGGAGGACCGCGGCACAACTGTGCACTCAAACGGGAGGCTCGCTGGATCGCAAAAGGCTGCTTGTTGCCGTGAAAACGGCAGCCCGCAGGATCTCGCTGGCGGCTGCCAAACGCTCTTTTAGATCACACTCTTTTGGTGTTGGCAGCACGCCAGCGGAGAGAGAGCGCAACTCACAGGAACTCTTTTTCTTTTTCTTTTCTTCCAGGCTCATAGACGAGGCTCTGAAGCGAAAATCTGAATGAGTGGTTGCATGCCGCCATCTTATATACCCGTATGTACGGGGGAGTGGCTCGGCATGCAAATACCACTCGCCAATGTTCATGAATGTTCATTGGCCTTTTGAATAAGGCTCAGAGATGATTGGACTCTCAAGCGAGTTCCCATATGTAACGTCGTAGTGAAACGACTGAAGGGGAACTACACTACCAGTCAAAAGTTTTTGAACAGTAAGATTTGAATGTTTTTTAATTCTCTTCTGCGCACCAAGCCTGCATTTATTTGATCCAAAATACAGCAAAAGTAGTAATATTTTTAAAATTATAGTAGTAACTATTTTAAAATAACTGCTTTCTAATTGAACACATTTTAAAATGCAATTTATTCCTGTGATCAAAGCTACATTTTCAGCATCATTACAGTCTTCAGTGTCACATGATCCTTCAGAAATCATTCTAATATGCTGATTTGATACTCAAGAAACATGTTTTATTATTATTATTATCAATATTTAAAACAGTTTTCAGAATTCTTTGAATAGAAAGATTTTGTAAATGCTATTCTACTGAACTTTCTATTCATCAAAGAAACCTGAAAAAAACTACTCCGCTGTTTTCATAATAATAATAATAATAATAATAATAATAAATATTTTTATAAAATATTTACAGAATATTAGAATGATTTCTGAAGGATCATGTGACTGGAGTAATGATGCTAAAAATTCAGCTTTGAAATCTTTGAAATTTAAAAAAGTATTCAAATAGAAAGCAGTTATTTTAAAGAGTAAA
>VONZ01003270.1:0-25020 GCA_012976165.1 Labeo catla
TAAACGTTTTGTCACCTACCATTTAATGCACAAATCTCTTATGTGCAACAAAATGTGTGTGTGTGTGTGTAATAATGCTTAATGAACTTTAATATAATAGTTTAACTATTTCATTTTCTGTGTTTGTGTGTTTGTGATCCATCATAGATGTGCTGTAGTGTTAGCCATATATTTTGGGTTGGACTGCATTTTAAAACCATAGCAACCATAGCATCGGATCATAGATGGTGCTATAACAGTTAAAAAGGCTTCAAAAACACAACATTTCTATTGTAATTGGCCTCGAATTGCTAAAAAATGCTCATTTTTTTCACACAAACACTAGATCTTCATACCATATGATAGATCGCCTCATTCTCAACAATTTTTTGTCTAAGACCATTGCTGTCAATCCAACTGTTCTTTAAATATGTTCTTTAAATCTACTGTACCCAAAAGCCTAACATTTTTAAAAGAAAGCTTGCAACATCTCAAAACTGTGACAAAAATGACAAATCATCTCATTCTAAACAATTATGCAAAATTTAAGAGAGACTGGGCAAAAATAACACTATAATAGTTATGATGTTTAAAATCTCAGTGTTTGTATGAGACATTGCATGAAATTGCAATAATAACCACTAGATGTCAGTAGAAGACCACTAATGGGCTTATTCAGCTGAACACAACTGCTTTTAATAGGTTTGATGATCAATTAACACTTATAAAATCACTGTTATAACATTTAAAATCACATTTAGACAAAGCTTACAATTTTGTTCATACAGACATATCAGTTTTTTACAGTTATGCCACATTATGATTACAGTGAAATCTGAAAAAGACACAAACTGTTACAAAGAGAATACTTGCAAGTAAAAGTGTTGGCCCATATCATTTATTTCAAATATCTGTACAAGAAAATGTGTGTACATGTGTGTCTCTATGTGTGTAAACATGTTTATTCAGTATTAATATATTAGTTTAAACTTTTCGTTTCTGTGTGTGTATTTCTGTGAGCATATTCTCCATTTTGGATGTGTTTTACAGTCAGCCATGAATCCAGGTTGGCCTAGACCCTAAGAATACCACCTTAAAGACCTTAAAATGCTCGAACCCCGATAATTGCTGCTTGCAGCTATATTTAGGGGTTCGAGTGCGTAGCACTGAAACCCTATTGTAATTGTAAGGATTTTTTTTATTATTAGGGGTTCGAGTGCGTAGCACTGAAACCCTATTGTAATTGTAAGGATTTTTTTTATTATTATTATTATTATTATTATTATTATTATTTTCCGCTAAAACTGATCGTGCAGACCAAACCGTAAGGCCTAGAGAGCTGAAACTTGGGCAAAAGGTAGAGCTCCCCGGGGGGACGTTCTGACAAAGTCTCGCCCAAATCGGCCTAAAGGTGGTGCTACAGCGCAAAAAACAAAAATTTTTTACATTTTTGGCCCTAGCTCGTACAATTTTTGTCGTAGACTCAAAAACTTTACATTGTTTCAATCCTTGGGTCAATACGCACAAAAGTGCACAGGTGCAATTTGGGCTCTAGGACGTACCGTTTTTCCGCAAAATGGCCGAATGTCCGAAACCTACTTTTGCGAACTAGTCCTAGGTTTTTCACCCGATCGGAACCAAACCAGTGCAGAAATGTTCTCTGGACACTGAATATCAATAATTATCAAAAAAAGTTGAAATTTTGACTCATCGTTGCGAAAGAGCCCCAAAAAGTTTGTCAGGTGGAGGACCATTTTTACTAAAATGGCTATAACTCATGAACCAAATGAGATATCTTCACCAAACTCGGTACACATGTGTATAAGCAGAATCTTTGGTCAAATAAAAAAAATTGCACAGCTCTGCCACTTGATGGCGCTATAAGCCTGAAAAAACATAAATTGACTATAACTATGCAATCGTTAGTCTGATCGACCTGAAAATTGGTATGCAGTGTCTCTGTCCAATGTGCCATAACGGTCTATGAGGACATTGGCGTATCTCAAAAAACATGGCCGCCATCGGCCAACGAAGTTTGAGCACCCATTAGACAAGGTTAACAGAGGCTGAGCGGAACGAAACTCACTGGGCATATTCGACTCATGGCCCTAAAGGTCTGTAAGAATTTTGAAACAAATCGGCCACTAGTTGGCGCTAACGAGTTTTTTGCCCCTCTAACGTGCCTCACTCACGTGGTGTTTCACACATCCACACAATATGCATATCATTTGATAGATCTCCACATGCTGAGCAACTTTGCCTCAAGAACCATTGCTGTCAATCAAATCATTCATTAATTATTCACAAATATGTGAAAAACGTACTTTTGCGAACTAGTCCTAGGTTTTTTGGTCAATCTCGATCAAACCACTGCAGTAATATTCTCTGGACTCTCTAGATCAATAATTATCAAAAAAATGTTGAATTTTGTGCTTTGGTCAGCTATAACGGGGTCATTTAGAAAAGGGGCGTGGCCACATATATCCAAAAGCCTATAAACCCTAAACAAAAACTCAAAACTTTACAAAAGTTGGAGAAAACATGTGTCAGATGACTCTTAACAAGCATGTAAAATTTTATGGAGATCGGACCATAGGTGGCGCTATGACATTTAATAAGGCTTCAAAAACACAAAATTTCAAAAATAAATAAACTTAAATTGCTATAACATGCTCATATAATCACAGAAACACAAGATCTTCATACCATATGATAGATCTTCTCATGCTGAGCAACTTTGCCTCAAGAACCATTGCTGTCAATCAAGTCGTTTATTACATATTCACAAATATGTGAAAAACATACTTTTGCGAACTAGTCCTAGGTTATTCACTCAATCTCGATCAAACCACTGCAGCACAGTTCTCCAGACTCCGTAGATCAATAATTATCAAAAAAAAAATTAAACTTTTGACTCACGGTCGCAAAGGGGCGCCAAAACGTTCAAAAGAGGCGGGGCCACTTTTAGTAAAAAGGCTATAACTTTGGAACAGAATGACATATCATCACCAAACTCAGAACACTTATGTAAAAGCTCAGCCTTTGGTCAAATCCAAAAAATTGCGGAGCTTAACCACTTGGGGGCGCTATAATAGAGAAAAAATATAAAAATGGCTATAACGTCGCAACCGTCACTCCAATCAACCTGAAAAATGGTATGCAGTGTCTCTGTCCAATGTGCCATAAGGGTCTATGAGAACATTGGCGTATCTCAAAAAACATGGCCGCCATCGACCTATGAATTGTGAGCACCTATTAGACAAGGTTAACTGAGGCCGATCGGAACAAAACTCACTGGGCATGTTCGACTCATGGTCCTAAAGGTCTGTAAGAATTTTAAAAGAAATCGGCCACTAGTTGGCGCTAACGAGTTTTTTGCCTCTGTAATCACGTGGTGTTTCACACATCCACACAATATGCATATCACTTGATAGATCTCCTCATGATGAACAACTTTGCCTCAAGAACCATTGCTGTCAATCAAACCGTTCATTAATTATTCACAAATATGTGAAAAACCTACTTTTGCGAACTAGTCCTAGGTTTTTCACTCAATCTCGATCAAACCACTGCAGTAATGTTCTCTGGACTCTCTAGATAAATAATTATCAAAAACATGTTGAATTTTGTCCTTTGGTTAGCTATAACGGGGTCATTTAGAAAAGGGGAGTGGCCACATATATCCAAAAGCCTATAAAACCTAAACAAAAACTCAAAACGTTATGAAAATTGGAGCAATCATGTGTCAGATCATTCTTAACAAGCATGCAAAGTTTCATGGAGATCGGAGCATAGGTGGCGCTATAACAGTTAAAAAGGCTTTAAAAACAAGATTTCTATGGTAAATGGCCTCAAATTGTTAAAAATGCTCATCTATTCACACAAACACTAGATCTTACACTTCTGTCTGTATGATATATCACCTCATTCTGAACAAATTTGCATACCACCTCAAAGGCCTTAAATGCTCGAACCCCGGTAATTGCTGCTTGCAGCTATATTTATTATTATTATTTTCCGCTAAAACTGATCGTGCAGACCAAACCGTAAGGCCTAGAGAGCTGAAACTTGGGCAAAAGGTAGAGCTCCCCGTGGGGACGTTCTGACAAAGTCTTGCCCAAATCGGCCTAAAGGTGGCGCTACAGCGCAAAAAACAAAATTTTTTTACATTTTTGGCCCTAGCTCGTACAATTTTTGTCGTAGACTCAAAAACTTTACATTGTTGCAATCCTTGGGTCAATACGCACAAAAGTGCACAGGTGCAATTTGGGCTCTAGGACGTACCGTTTTTCCGCAAAATGGCCGAATGTCCGAAACCTACTTTTGCGAACTAGTCCTAGGTTTTTCGCCCGATCGGAACCAAACCAGTGCAGAAATGTTCTCTTGACACTGAATATCAATAATTATCAAAAAAAAGTTGAAATTTTGACTCATCGTTGCGAAGGGGCCCCAAAAAGTTTGTCAGGTGGAGGACCATTTTTACTAAAATGGCTATAACTCATGAACCAAATGAGATATCTTCACCAAACTCGGTACACATGTGTATAAGCAGAATCTTTGGTCAAATAAAAAAAGTTGCACAGCTCTGCCACTTGATGGCGCTATAAGCCTGAAAAAACATAAATTGACTATAACTATGCAATCGTTAGTCTGATCGACCTGAAAATTGGTATGCAGTGTCTCTGTCCAATGTGCCATAAGGGTCTATGAGGACATTGGCGTATCTCAAAAAACATGGCCGCCATCGGCCAACGAAGTTTGAGCACCCATTAGACAAGGTTAACAGAGGCTGATCGGAACGAAACTCACTGGGCATATTCGACTCATGGCCCTAAAGGTCTGTAAGAATTTTGATACAAATCGGCCACTAGTTGGCGCTAACGAGTTTTTTGCCTCTCTAACGTGCCTCACTCACGTGGTGTTTCACACATCCACACAATATGCATATCATTTGATAGATCTCCCCATGCTGAGCAACTTTGCCTCAAGAACCATTGCTGTCAATCAAATCATTCATTAATTATTCACAAATATGTGAAAAACCTACTTTTGCGAACTAGTCCTAGGTTTTTTGGTCAATCTCGATCAAACCACTGCAGTAATATTCTCTGGACTCTCTAGATCAATAATTATCAAAAAAATGTTGAATTTTGTGCTTTGGTCAGCTATAACGGGGTCATTTAGAAAAGGGGCGTGGCCACATATATCCAAAAGCCTATAAAACCTAAACAAAACCTCAAAACTTTACAAAAGTTGGAGAAAACATGTGTCAGATGACTCTTAACAAGCATGTAAAATTTTATGGAGATCGGACCATAGGTGGCGCTATGACATTTAATAAGGCTTCAAAAACACAAAATTTCAAAAATAAATAACCTTAAATTGCTATAACATGCTCATATAATCACAGAAACACAAGATCTTCATACCATATGATAGATCTTCTCATGCTGAGCAACTTTGCCTCAAGAACCATTGCTGTCAATCAAGTCGTTTATTACATATTCACAAATATGTGAAAAACCCACTTTTGCGAACTAGTCCTAGGTTATTCACTCGATCTCGATCAAACCACTGCAGCACAGTTCTCCAGACTCCCTAGATCAATAATTATGAAAAAAAAGTTAAACTTTTGACTCACTGTCACAAAGGGGCGCCAAAACGTTCAAAAGAGGCGGGGCCACTTTTAGTAAAAAGGCTATAACTTTGGAACAGAATGACATCTCATCACCAAACTCAGAACACTTATGTAAAAGCTCAGCCTTTGGTCAAATCCAAAAAATTGCGGAGCTTGACCACTTGGGGGCGCTATAATAGAGAAAAAATATAAAAATGGCTATAACGTCGCAACCGTCAGTCCAATCAACCTGAAAAATGGTATGCAGTGGCTCTGTCCAATGTGCCATAAGGGTCTATGAGAACATTGGCGTATCTCAAAAAACATGGCCGCCATCGACCTATGAATTTTGAGCACCTATTAGACAAGGTTAACTGAGGCCGATCGGAACAAAACTCACTGGGCATGTTCGCCTCATGGTCCTAAAGGTCTGTAAGAATTTTAAAAGAAATCGGCCACTAGTTGGCGCTAACGAATTTCTTGCCTCTGTAATCACGTGGTGTTTCACACATCCACACAATATGCATATCACTTGATAGATCTCCTCATGATGAACAACTTTGCCTCAAGAACCATTGCTGTCAATCAAACCGTTCATTAATTATTCACAAATATGTGAAAAACCTACTTTTGCGAACTAGTCCTAGGTTTTTCGCTCAATCTCGATCAAACCACTGCAGCGCAGTTCTCCAGATTTTCTAGATCAATAATTATCAAAAAAATGTTGAATTTTGTCCTTTGGGTAGCTATAACGGGGTCATTTAGAAAAGGGGCACGGCCACATATACCCAAAAGCCTATAAAGCCTAAACAAAAACTCTAAACTTTACGAAAATTGGTGAAAACATGTGTCAGATGATTCTTAACAAGCATGCAAAGTTTCATGGAGATCGGCGCATAGGTGGCGCAATAACAGTTAAAAAGGCTTTAAAAACAAGATTTCTATGGTAAATGGCCTCAAATTGTTAAAAAATGCTCATCTATTCACACAAACACTCGATCTTACACTTCTGTCTGTATGATATATCACCTCATTCTGAACAAATTTGCATACCACCTCAAAGGCCTTAAATGCTCGAACCCCGGTAATTGCTGCTTGCAGCTATATTATCTATTTGTATTTGTTAGGATAATTTTTTTTTTCCCCTAAAACTGAATGGGCAGCCCAAACCGTAAGGCCTAGAGACTTGAAACTTGGCCAGAAGGTAGAGCTCCCTGTGGGAACATTCTGACAAAGACTGAGCCTAATCGGCCTAAAGGTGGCGCTACAGCGCAAAAAACTAAAATTTATCAGTTTATTGGCCTAAGCTCGTAAACCGTTTGTCGTAGACTCAAAAACTTTACATCGTTGCGTTCCTTGGGTAAGCCCGAACAAAAGTGGAGTGCAAAATTTTTGAGCTGCGACGCACGGTTGACCCCGAAAAATGGACGTGAATCCGAAACCTACTTTTGCGAACTAGTCCTAGGTTGTTCACCCAGTCGGAACCAAACTAGTGCAGAAATATTCTATGGACACTGAATATCAATAATTATCAAAAAAAAGTTGAACTTTTCACTCACGGTCACAAAGGGCCAACAAAACGTTCCAAAGTGATGGGGCAACTTTTACTAAAATGGCTATAACTTTTGAAAGGAATGAGATATCTTCACCAAACTTGGTACACATATGTATAAGCTTAATCTTTGGTCAAATCGAAAAAATACCGGAGCTTGACCACTTGGTGGCGCTATAAAACTGAAAAAACATATTATTGGCTATAAATACACAGCCGTTAGTCCGATTGACTTGAAAATTGGTATGCAGTCTCTTGGACCAAAGGGGCACAAGTGTTTATGAGGACATTGGCGTATCTCAAAAAACATGGCTGACATTGGCCAATGAAGTTTGAGCACCTATTAGACAAGGTTAACGGAGGCCGATCGGAACGAAACTCACTGGGCATGTTCGACTCATGGCCTTAAAGGTCTGCAAGAATTTTGAAACAAATCAGCGACTAGTTGGCGCTAACGAGTTTTATGACTCTGTAATCACGTGGTGTTTCACACATCCACACAATATGCACATCATTTGATAGATCTCCACATGCTGAGCAACTTTGCCTCAAGAACCATTACTATCAATCAAATCGTTCATTAGTTATTCACAAATATGTGAAAAAACTACTTTTGCGAACTAGTCCTAGGTTTTTTGCTCAATCTCAATTAAACCACTGCAGTAATATTCTCTGGCCTCTCTAGATCAATAATTATCAAAAAAAATGTGGAATTTTGTCTTTCGGTTAGCTATAACAGAGTCATTTACAAAAGGGGCCTGACCAAAATTACCCAAAAGCATATAAAACCTAAACAAAAACTCAAAACTTTACAAAAATTGGTGAAAATATTTGTCAGATGACTCTTAACAAGCATGCAAAGTTTCATGGAGATCGGAGCATAGGTGGCGCTATAACAGTTAAAAAGGCTTTAAAAACAAGATTTCTATGGTAAATGGCTTCAAATTGTTAAAAAATGCTCATCTATTCACACAAACACTAGATCTTATATTTACATCTGTATGATATATCCCCTCATTCTGAACAAATTTGCATACCACCTCAAAGGCCTTATATGCTCGAACCCCGGTAATTGCTGCTTGCAGCTATATTATCTATTTGTATTTGTTAGGATAATTTTTTTTCCCCCTAAAACTGAATGGGCAGCCCAAACCGTAAGGCCTAGAGACTTGAAACTTGGCCAGAAGGTAGAGCTCCCTGTGGGGACATTCTGACAAAGACTGAGCCTAATCGGCCTAAAGGTGGCGCTACAGCGCAAAAAACTAAAATTTATCAGTTTATTGGCCTAAGCTCGTAAATCGTTTGTCGCAGACTCAAAAACTTTACATCGTTGCGTTCCTTGGGTCAGCCCGAACAAAAGCGGAGTGCTAAATTTTTGAGCTGCGACGCACGGTTGACCCCGAAAAATGGACGGAATGAATCCGAAACCTACTTTTGCGAACTAGTCCTAGGTTTTTCACCCAATCGGAACCAAACCAGTGCAGAAATATTCTCTGGACACTGAATATCAATAATTATCAAAAAAAAGTTGAACTTTTCACTCACGGTCACAAAGGGCCACCAAAACGTTCCAAAGTGACGGGCCACTTTTACTAAAATGGCTATAACTTTTGAAAGGAATGAGATATCTTCACCAAACTTGGTACACATATGTATAAGCTTAATCTTTGGTCAAATCAAAAAAAATGCGGAGCTTGACCACTTGGTGGCGCTATAAAACTGAAAAAACATATTATTGGCTATAAATACACCGCCGTTAGTCCGATTGACTTGAAAATTGGTATGCAGTCTCTTGGAACAAAGGGGCACAAGTGTCTATGAGGACATTGGCGTATCTCAAAAAACATGGCCGCCATTGGCCAATGAAGTTTGAGCACCTATTTGACAAGTTTAATGGAGGTTGATTGGAACGAAACTCGGTGGGCATTTTCGACTCATGGCCCTAAAGATCTGTAAGAATTTTGAAAGAAATCGGCCACTAGTTGGCGCTAACGAGTTTTATGGCTCTGTAATCACGTGGTGTTTCACACATCCACACAATATGCATATCACTGGATAGATCTCCTCATGTTGAACAACTTTGCCTCAAGAACCATTGCTGTCAATCAAATCGTTCATTAATTATTCACAATTATGTGAAAAACCTACTTTTGCGAACTAGTCCTAGGTTTTTTGATCAATCTTGATCAGACCACAGCAGCACAATTCTCTGGACTCTCTAGATGAATAATTATCAAAAAAATGTTGAATTTTGTCCTTTGGTTAGCTATAACGGGGTCATTTAGAAAAGGGGCTTGGCCACACATATCCAAAAGCCTATAAAAGCTAAACAAAAACTCAAAACTTTACAAAAGTTGGAGAAAACATGTGTCAGATGACTCTTAACAAGCATGCAAAGTTTCGTGAACATCGGACCATAGGTGGCGCTATAACAGTTAAAAAGGCTTCAAAAACACAAGCTGTGTATGGTAAATGGCTTCAAACTGCTAAATATATGCACTTATATTTACACAAACACTAGATCTTCATATCATTTGATAGATCTCCTCATGATGAACAACTTTGCCTCAAGAACCATTGCTGTCAACCAAATCGCTCATTAAATATTCACAAATATGTGAAAAACCTACTTTTGCGAACTAGTCCTAGGTTTTTTGCTCAATCTCGATCAAACTATTGCAGTAATATTCTCTGGACACTCTAGATCAATAATTATCAAAAAAATGTTGAATTTTGTCCTTCGGTTAGCTGTAATGGGGTTATTTACAATAGGGCGTGGCCACATATACCCAAAAACTTATAAAACCAAAACGAAAAACTCAAAATGTTACGAAAATTGGAGAAAACCTGTGTCAGATGATTCTTAACAAGCATGCAAAGTTTCATGGAGATCAGAGCATAGGTGGCGCTATAACAGTTAAAAAGGCTTTAAAAACAGGACTTCTATGGTAATTGGCCTCGAATTGCTAAAAAATGCTCATTTTTTCACACAAACACTAGATTTTCATACCATATGATAGATCTCCTCATTCTCAACATTTTTTTGTCTAAGACCATTGCTGTCAATCCAACTGTTCTTTAAATATGTTCTTTAAATCTACTGTACCCAAAAGCCTAAAATTTTTAAAAGAAAGCTTGCAACGTCTCAAACTGTGACAAAAATGACAAATAATCTCATTCTAAACAAATATGCAAAATTTAAGAGAGACTGGGCAAAAATAACACTATAATAGTTATGATGTTTAAAATCTCAGTGTTTGTATGAGACATTGCATGAAATTGCAATAATAACCACTAGATGTCAGTAGAAGACCACTAATGGGCTTATTTAGCTGAACACAACTGCTTTTAATAGGTTTGATGATCGATTAACACTTATAAAATCACTGTTATAACATTTAAAATCACATTTAGGCAAAGCTTACAATTTTGTTCATACAGACATATCAGTTTTTTACAATTATGCCACATTATGATTACAGTGAAATCTGAAAAAGACAAACTGTTACAAAGAGAATACTTGCAAGTAAAAGTGTTGGCCCATATCATTTATTTCCAATATCTGTACAAGAAAATGTGTATGCATGTATGTCTCTGTGTGTGTAAACATGTTTATTCAGTATTAATATATTAGTTTAAACTTTTCGTTTCTGTGTGTGCATGTTCTCCATTTTGGATGTGTTTTACTGTCACCCATGAATCCAGGTTGGCCTAGACCCTAAGCATACCACCTTAAAGACCTTAAAATGCTCGAACCCCGATAATTGCTGCTTGCAGCTATATTGTTAATTATAATTGTTAGGATTTTTTTTTTCTGCCGTAAAACTGATCGTGCAGAACAAACCGTAAGTCCTAGAGACTTCAAATTTGGCCAGATGGTAGAGCTCAATTTGGGGAGAACCTATCAAAGTATCAGCCCAATTGGCCCATAGGTGGCGCTACAGCGCAAAAAACTAACTTTTTTTTCCATTTTTGGCCCTAGCTCGTACATTTTTTGTCGTAGACTCAAAAACTTTACATCGTTGTGATCCTTGGGTCAATATGCACAAAAGTGCACTGGCGCAGATTTTTCGTACGACGTACAGTTTTTCCGCAAAATGGCGTCATATCCGAAACCTACTCTTGCGAACTAGTCCTAGGTTTTTCGTCCGATCGGAACCAAACCAGTGCAGAAATGTTCTCTGGACAGTGAATATCAATAATTATCAAAAAAAAGATAAATTTTGACTCATCGTTGCGAAGGGGCCCCAAAAAGTTTGTCAGGTGGGGGGCCATTTTTACTAAAATGACTATAACTCATGAACCAAATGAGATATCTTCACCAAATTCGGTACACATGTGTATAAGCTCAATCTTTGGTCAAATAAAAAAAATTGCACAGCTCTGCCACTTGGGGGCGCTATAAGGTGGAAAAAACATAAAATTGACTATAACTATGCAATCGTTAGTCCGATCGACGTGAAAATTGGTATGCAGTGTCTCTGTCCAATGTGCCATAAGGGTCTATGAGAACATTTGCGTATCTCAAAAAAACATGGCCGCCATCAACCAATGAAGTTTGAGCACCCATTAGACAAGGTTAACGGAGGCCAAACGGAACGAAACTCACTGGGCATGTTCGGCTCATGGTCCTAAAGGTCTGTAAGAATTTTGAAACAAATCGGCCACTAGTTGGCGCTAACGGGTTTTTTTGCCTCTGTAATCACGTGTTGTTTCACACATCTACACAATATGCATATCATTTGATAGATCTCCTCATGATGAACAACTTTGCCTTAAGAACCATTGCTGTCAATAAAATTGTTTATTAATTATTCAAAAATATGTTAAAAACCTACTTTTGCAAACTAGTCCTAGGTTTTTCACTCAATCTCGATCAAACCACTGCAGTCATATTCTCTGGACTCTCTAGATCAATAATTATCAAAAAAATGTTGAATTTTGTCCTTTGGTTAGGTATAACGGGGTCATTTACAAAAGGGGAGTGGCCACATATACCCAAAAGCTTATAAAACCTGAACAAAAACTCAAAACTTTATAAAAATTGGTGAAAACATGTATCAGATGACTCTTAACAAGCATGCAAAGTTTCATGTTGATCGGAGCATAGGTGGTACTATAACAGTTAAAAAGGCGTTAAAAACAAGATTTCTATGGTAAATGGCCTCAAATTGTTAAAAAATGCTCATCTATTCACACAAACACTAGATCTTACACTTACATCTGTATGATATATCGTCTCATTCTGAAGAAATGTGCATACCACCTCAAAGGCCTTAAATGCTCGAACCCCGGTAATTGCTGCTTGCAGCTATATTATCTATTTGTAATTGATAGGATAATTTTTTTTTTCCCCTAAAACTGAATGGGCAGCCCAAACCGTAAGGCCTAGAGACTTGAAACTTGGCCAGAAGGTAGAGCGCCCTGTGGGGACATTCTGACAAAGACTGAGCCTAATCGGCCTAAAGGTGGCGCTACAGCGCAAAAAACTAAAATTTATCAGTTTATTGGCCTAAGCTCGTAAACCGTTTGTCGTAGACTCAAAAACTTTACATCGTTGCGTTCCTTGGGTCAGCCCGAACAACAGTGGAGTGCGAAATTTTTGAGCTGCGACGCACGGTTGACCCCGAAAAATGGACGTGAATCCGAAACCTACTTTTGCGAACTAGTCCTAGGTTTTTCACCCAATTGGAACCAAACCAGTGCAGAAATATTCTCTGGACACTGAATATCAATAATTATCAAAAAAAAGTTGAACTTTTCACTCACGGTCACAAAGGGCCACCAAAACGTTCCAAAGTGACCGGGCCACTTTTACTAAAATGGCTATAACTTTTGAAAGGAATGAGATATCTTCACCAAACTTGGTACACATATGTATAAGCTTAATCTTTGGTCAAATCAAAAAAAATTGCGGAGCTTGACCACTTGGTGGCGCTATGAAACTGAAAAAACCTATTATTGGCTATAAATACCCCGCCGTTAGTCCGATTGTCTTGAAAATTGGTATGCAGTCTCTTGGACCAAAGGGGCACAAGTGTCTATGAGGACATTGGCGTATCTCAAAAAATATGGCCGCCATTGGCCAATGAAGTTTGAGCACCTATTTGACAAGGTTAACGGAGGTCGATTAGAACAAAACTCGGTGGGCATGTTCGACTCATGGCCCTAAAGGTCTGTAAGAATTTTGAAAGAAATCGGCCACTAGTTGGCGCTAACGACTTTTTTGGATCTGTAAACGCGTGGCGTTTCACACATCTACACAATATGCATATCATTTGATAGATCTCCTCATGATGAACAACTTTGCCTCAAGAACCATTGCTGTCAATCAAATCGCTCATTAAATATTCACAAATATGCTAAAAACGTACTTTTGCGAACTAGTCCTAGGTTTTTCGCTTAATCTCGATCAAACCACTGCAGTAATGTTCTCTGGACTCTCTAGATCAATAATTATTAAAAAAATGTTGAATTTTGTCCTTAAGTTATCTGTAATGGGGCCATTTACAAAAGAGGCGTGGCCACATATACCCAAAAGCTTATAAAACCAAAATGAAAACTCAAAACTTTACGAAAATTGGTGATAACATGTGTCAGATGATTCTTAACAAGCATGCAAAGTTTCATGGAGATCGGAGCATAGGTGGCGCAATAACAGTTAAAAAGGCTTTAAAAACAAGATTTCTATGGTAAATGGCCTCAAATTGTTAAAAAATGCTCATTTATTCACACAAACACTAGATCTTACACTTACATCTGTATGATATATCCCCTCATTCTGAACAACTTTGCATACCACCTCAAAGGCCTTAAATGCTCGAACCCCGGTAATTGCTGCTTGCAGCTATATTTATTATTATTAGGGGTTCGAGCGCGTAGCGCTGAAACCCTATTGTAATTGTTAGGATTTTTTTTATTATTATTATTAGGGGTTCGAGTGCGTAGCACTGAAACCCTATTGTAATTGTAAGGATTTTTTTTATTATTATTATTATTATTATTATTTTCCGCTAAAACTGATCGTGCAGACCAAACCGTAAGGCCTAGAGAGCTGAAACTTGGGCAAAAGGTAGAGCTCCCCGTGGGGACGTTCTGACAAAGTCTCGCCCAAATCGGCCTAAAGGTGGCGCTACAGCGCAAAAAACAAAAATTTTTTACATTTTTGGCCCTAGCTCGTACAATTTTTGTCGTAGACTCAAAAACTTTACATTGTTGCAATCCTTGGGTCAATACGCACAAAAGTGCACAGGTGCAATTTGGGCTCTAGGACGTACCGTTTTTCCGCAAAATGGCCGAATGTCCGAAACCTACTTTTGCGAACTAGTCCTAGGTTTTTCACCCGATCGGAACCAAACCAGTGCAGAAATGTTCTCTGGACACTGAATATCAATAATTATCAAAAAAAGTTGAAATTTTGACTCATCGTTGCGAAAGGGCCCCAAAAAGTTTGTCAGGTGGAGGACCATTTTTACTAAAATGGCTATAACTCATGAACCAAATGAGATATCTTCACCAAACTCGGTACACATGTGTATAAGCAGAATCTTTGGTCAAATAAAAAAAATTGCACAGCTCTGCCACTTGATGGCGCTATAAGCCTGAAAAAACATAAATTGACTATAACTATGCAATCGTTAGTCTGATCGACCTGAAAATTGGTATGCAGTGTCTCTGTCCAATGTGCCATAAGGGTCTATGAGGACATTGGCGTATCTCAAAAAACATGGCCGCCATCGGCCAACGAAGTTTGAGCACCCATTAGACAAGGTTAACAGAGGCTGATCGGAACGAAACTCACTGGGCATATTCGACTCATGGCCCTAAAGGTCTGTAAGAATTTTGAAACAAATCGGCCACTAGTTGGCGCTAACGAGTTTTTTGCCTCTCTAACGTGCCTCACTCACGTGGTGTTTCACACATCCACACAATATGCATATCATTTGATAGATCTCCACATGCTGAGCAACTTTGCCTCAAGAACCATTGCTGTCAATCAAATCATTCATTAATTATTCACAAATATGTGAAAACCCTACTTTTGCGAACTAGTCCTAGGTTTTTTGGTCAATCTCGATCAAACCACTGCAGTAATATTCTCTGGACTCTCTAGATCAATAATTATCAAAAAAATGTTGAATTTTGTGCTTTGGTCAGCTATAACGGGGTCATTTAGAAAAGGGGCGTGGCCACATATATCCAAAAGCCTATAAAACCTAAACAAAAACTCAAAACTTTACAAAAGTTGGAGAAAACATGTGTCAGATGACTCTTAACAAGCATGTAAAATTTTATGGAGATCGGACCATAGGTGGCGCTATGACATTTAATAAGGCTTCAAAAACACAAAATTTCAAAAATAAATAACCTTAAATTGCTATAACATGCTCATATAATCACAGAAACACAAGATCTTCATACCATATGATAGATCTTCTCATGCTGAGCAACTTTGCCTCAAGAACCATTGCTGTCAATCAAGTCGTTTATTACATATTCACAAATATGTGAAAAACCTACTTTTGCGAACTAGTCCTAGGTTATTCACTCAATCTCGATCAAACCACTGCAGCACAGTTCTCCAGACTCCCTAGATCAATAATTATCAAAAAAAAAATTAAACTTTTGACTCACGGTCGCAAAGGGGCGCCAAAACGTTCAAAAGAGGCGGGGCCACTTTTAGTAAAAAGGCTATAACTTTGGAACAGAATGACATATCATCACCAAACTCAGAACACTTATGTAAACGCTCAGCCTTTGGTCAAATCCAAAAAATTGCGGAGCTTGACCACTTGGGGGCGCTATAATAGAGAAAAAATATAAAAATGGCTATAACGTCGCAACCGTCAGTCCAATCAACCTGAAAAATGGTATGCAGTGTCTCTGTCCAATGTGCCATAAGGGTCTATGAGAACATTGGCGTATCTCAAAAAACATGGCCGCCATCGACCTATGAATTTTGAGCACCTATTAGACAAGGTTAACTGAGGCCGATCGGAACAAAACTCACTGGGCATGTTCGACTCATGGTCCTAAAGGTCTGTAAGAATTTTAAAAGAAATCGGCCACTAGTTGGCGCTAACGAGTTTTTTGCCTCTGTAATCACGTGGTGTTTCACACATCCACACAATATGCATATCACTTGATAGATCTCCTCATGATGAACAACTTTGCCTCAAGAACCATTGCTGTCAATCAAACCGTTCATTAATTATTCACAAATATGTGAAAAACCTACTTTTGCGAACTAGTCCTAGGTTTTTCACTCAATCTCGATCAAACCACTGCAGTAATGTTCTCTGGACTCTCTAGATCAATAATTATCAAAAACATGTTGAATTTTGTCCTTTGGTTAGCTATAACGGGGTCATTTACAAAAGGGGAGTGGCCACATATATCCAAAAGCCTATAAAACCTAAACAAAAACTCAAAACGTTATGAAAATTGGAGAAATCATGTGTCAGATGATTCTTAACAAGCATGCAAAGTTTCATGGAGATCGGAGCATAGGTGGCGCTATAACAGTTAAAAAGGCTTTAAAAACAAGATTTCTATGGTAAATGGCCTCAAATTGTTAAAAAATGCTCATCTATTCACACAAACACTAGATCTTACACTTCTGTCTGTATGATATATCACCTCATTCTGAACAAATTTGCATACCACCTCAAAGGCCTTAAATGCTCGAACCCCGGTAATTGCTGCTTGCAGCTATATTTAGGGGTTCGAGCGCGTAGCGCTGAAACCCTATTGTAATTGTTAGGATTTTTATTATTATTATTATTATTATTATTATTATTATTATTATTATTCTTCCCTAGAACTGATCGTGCAGCCCAAACCGTAAGGCCTAGAGAGCTGAAACTTGGTCAGAAGGTAGTAGTCCTCCTCGCTACTCAGGCGCAAAGAACCGGCCCAATCGGCCTAAAGGTGGCGCTACAGCGCAAAAAACTAACTTTTTTTACATTTTTGGCCCTAGCTCGTACATTTTTTGTCGTAGACTCAAAAACTTTACATCGTTGCGATCCTTGGGTCAATACGCACAAAAGTGCACTGGCGCAGATTTTTCGTACGAAGCCCGGTTTTTCCGCAAAATGGCCGAATGTCCGAAACCTACTTTTGCGAACTAGTCCTAGGTTTTTCGCCCGATCGGAACCAAACCAGTGCAGAAATGTTCTCTGGACACTGAATATCAATAATTATCAAAAAAAACTTGAAATTTTGACTCATCGTTGCGAAGGGGCCCCAAAAAGTTTGTCAGGTGGAGGACCATTTTTACTAAAATGGCTATAACTCATGAACCAAATGAGATATCTTCACCAAACTCGGTACACATGTGTATACGCTTAATCTTTGGTCAAATAAAAAAAATTGCACAGCTTTGCCACTTGATGGCGCTATAAGCCTGAAAAAACATAAATTGACTATAACTTCGCAACGGTCAGTCCAATCAACCTGAAAATTGGTATGCAGTGTCTCTGTCCAATGTGCCATAAGGGTCTATAAGGATATTGGCGTATCTCAAAAAACATGGCCGCCATTGGCAAATGAATTTTGAGCACCCATTAGACAAGGTTAACAAAGGTCAATCGGAACGAAACTCACTGGGCATGTTTGACTCATGGCCCTAAAGGTCTGTAAGAATTTTGAAACAAATCGGCCACCAGTTGGCGCTAACGAGTTTTTTGCCTCTGTAACGTGCCTCACTCACGTGGCGTTTCACACATCCACACAATATGCATATCATTTGATAGATCTCCACATGCTGAGCAACTTTGCCTCAAGAACCATTGCTGTCAATCAAACCGTTCATTAATTATTCACAAATATGTGATAAACCTACTTTTGCGAACTAGTCCTAGGTTTTTTGGTCAATCTCGATCAAACCACTGCAGTAATATTCTCTGGACTCTCTAGATCAATAATTATCAAAAAAATGTGGAATTTTGTACTTTGGGTAGCTATAACGGGGTCATTTAGAAAAGGGGCGTGGCCACATATACCCAAAAGCCTATAAAACCTAAACAAAAAGACAAAACTTTACAAAAGTTGGAGAAAACATGTGTCAGATGATTCTTAACAAGCATGTAAAATTTTATGGAGATCGGACCATAGGTGGCGCTATGACAGTTAAAAAGGCTTCAAAAACACAAAATTTCAAAAGTAAATTGACTTAAATTGCTATAACATGCTCATATAATCACAGAAACACAAGATCTTCATACCATTTGATAGATCTCCTCATGCTGAGCAACTTTGCCTCAAGAACCATTGCTGTCAATCAAGTCGTTTATTACATATTCACAAATACGTGAAAAACCCACTTTTGCGAACTAGTCCTAGGTTATGCACTCGATCTTGATCAAACCACTGCAGCACAGTTCTCCAGACTCCCTAGATCAATAATTATAAAAAAAAAGTTAAACTTTTGACTCACAGTCGTAAAGGGGCGCCAAAACGTTCAAAAGAGGCGGGGCCACTTTCAGTAAAATGGATATAACTTTGGAACAGAATGACATATCATCACCAACCTCAGAACACATATGTAAAAGCTCAGTCTTTGGTCAAATCCAAAAAATTGCGGAGCTTGACCACTTGGTGGCGCTATAATAGAGAAAAAACATAAAAATGGCTATAACTTCGCAACCATCAGTCCAATCAACCTGAAAATTGGTATGCTGTGCCTCTGTCCAATGTGCCATAAGGGTCTATAAGGACATTGGCGTATCTCAAAAAACATGGCCGCAATCGACCAATGAAGTTTGAGCACCCATTAGACAAGGTTGGCGGAGGCCGATCGGAACGAAACTCAATGGGCATGTTCGACTCGTGGCCCTAAAGGTCTGTAAGAATTTTGAAACAAATCGGCCACTAGTTGGCGCTAACGAGTTTTATGGCTCTGTAATCACGTGGTGTTTCACAAATCCACAAAATATGCATATCATTTGATAGAGCTCCTCATGATGAACAACTTTGCCTCCAGAACCATTGCTGTCAGTCAAATCGTTCATTAAATATTCACAAAAATGTTAAAAACCTACTTTTGCGAACTAGTCCTAGGTTTTTCACTCAATCTCGATCAAACCACTGCAGCAATATTCTCTGGACTCTCTAGATCAATAATTATCAAAAAAATGTTGAATTTTGTCCTTCAGTTAGCTGTAATGGGGCAATTTTACAAAAGGGGCATTGCCACATGTACCCAATAGCTTATAAAACCAAAACAAAAACTCAAAACTTTATGAAAATTGGTGAAAACATGTGTCAGATGATTCTTAACAAGCATGCAAAGTTTCATGGAGATCGGAGCATAGGTGCCGCTATAACAGTTAAAAAGGCTTTAAAAACAAGATTTCTATGGTAAATGGCCTCAAGTTGTTAAAAAATGCTCATCTATTCACACAAACGCTAGATCTTAAACTTACATCTGTATGATATATCGTCTCATTCTGAACAACTTTGCATACAACCTCAAAGGCCTTATATGCTCGAACCCCGGTAATTGCTGCTTGCAGCTATATTATCTATTTGTAATTGATAGGATTTTTTTTTTTTTTCCCCTAAAACTGAATGGGCAGCCCAAACCGTAAGGCCTAGAGACTTGAAACTTGGCCAGAAGGTAGAGCTCCCTGTGGGGACATTCTGACAAAGACTGAGCCTAATCGGCTTAAAGGTGGCGCTACAGCGCAAAAAACTAAAATTTATCAGTTTATTGGCCTAAACTCGTAAATCGTTTGTCGTAGACTCAAAAACTTTACATCGTTGCGTTCCTTGGGTCAGCCCGAACAAAAGTGGAGTGCAAAATTTTTGAGCTGCGACGCACGGTTGACCCCGAAAAATGGACGTGAATCCGAAACCTACTTTTGCGAACTAGTCCTAGGTTTTTCACCCAATCGGAACCAAACCAGTACAGAAATAATCTCTGGACACTGAATATCAATAATTATCAAAAAAAAGTTGAACTTTTCACTCACGGTCACAAAGGGCCACCAAAACGTTCCAAAGTGATGGGGCCACTTTTACCAAAATGGCTATAACTTTTGAAAGGAATGAGATATCTTCACCAAACTTGGTACACATATGTATAAGCTTAATCTTTGGTCAAATAAAAAAAAAATGCGGAGCTTGACCACTTGGTGGCGCTATAAAACTGAAAAAACATATTAATGGTTATAAATACACAGCCGTTAGTCCGATTGACTTGAAAATTGGTATGCAGTCTCTTGGACCAAAGGGGCACAAGTGTCTATGAGGACATTGGCGTATCTCAAAAAACATGGCCGCCATTGGCCAATGAAGTTTGAGCACCTATTTGACAAGGTTAACGGAGGTCGATTGGAACGAAACTCGGTGGGCATGTTCGACTCATGGCCCTAAAGGTCTGTAAGAATTTTGAAAGAAATCGGCCACTAGTTGGCGCTAACGAGTTTTTTGGATCTGTAATCGCGTGGCGTTTCACACATCTACACAATATGCATATCATTTGATAGATCTCCTCATGCCGAGAAGCTTTGCCTCAAGAACCGTTGCTGTCAATCAAATCGTTCATTAATTATTCACAAATATGTTAAAAACCTACTTTTGCGAACTAGTCCTAGGTTTTTCGCTCAATCTCGATCAAACCACTGCAGCGGAGTTCTCCAGACTCTCTAGATCAATAATTATCAAAAAAATCTGCAATTTTTTCCTTTGGTTAGCTATAACGGGGTCATTTAGAAAAGGGGTGTGGCCACATATACACAAAAGCCTATAAAACCTAAACAAAAACTCAAAACTTTCCGAAAATTGGTAAGAACATGTGTCAGATGACTCTCAACAAGCATGCACCGTTTCATGAAGATTGGACAATAGGTGGCGCTATAAGCTTCAAAAACACTGGATTTCTATGGTAAATGATCTCAAATTGCTAAAAAAAATGCTCATATATTCACACAAACACTACATCTTCATATCATATGACAAATCTCATTTTGAAAAACTTTGCATAGCACCTTAAAGGCCTTAAATGCTCGAACCCCGGTAATTGCTGCTTGCAGCTATATTTAGGGGTTCGAGCGCGTAGCGCTGAAACCCTATTGTAATTGTTAGGATTTTTTTTATTATTATTATTATTCCGCGCTAAAACTGAACGTGCAGCCCAAACCGTAAGGCCTAGAGAGCTGAAACTTGGTCAGAAGGTAGTAGTCCTCCTCGCTACTCAGGCGCAAAGAACCGGCCCAATCGGCCTAAGGTGGCGCTACAGCGCAAAAAACTAACTTTTTTTACATTTTTGGCCCTAGCTCGTACATTTTTTGTCGTAGACTCAAAAAATTTACATCGTTGCAATCCTTAGGTCAATACGCACAAAAGTGCACAGGCGCAGATTTTTCGTACGAAGCCCGGTTTTTCCGCAAAATGGCCGAATGTCCGAAACCTACTTTTGCGAACTAGTCCTAGGTTTTTCGCCCGAGCGGAACCAAACCAGTGCAGAAATGTTCTCTGGACACTGAATATCAATAATTATCAAAAAAAAGTTGAAATTTTGACTCATCGTTGCGAAGGGGCCCCAAAAAGTTTGTCAGGTGGAGGACCATTTTTACTAAAATGGCTATAACTCAGGAACAAATGGCATATCGTTACGAAACTTGACACACTTATGTACAAGCTCAATCTTTGGTCAAATAAAAAAAATTGCACAGCTCTGCCACTTGGTGGCGCTAAAAGCCTGAAAAACAATAAAATGACTATAACTATGCAATCGTTAGTCCGATCGACCTGAAAATTGGTATGCAGTGTCTCTGTCCAATGTGCCATAAGTGTCTATGAGGACATTGGCGTATCTCAAAAAACATGGCTGCCATCGGCCAATGAAGTTTGAGCACCCATTAGACAAGGTTAACGAAGGTCAATCGGAACGAAACTCACTGGGCATGTTAGACTCATGGCCCTAAAGGTCTGTAAGAATTTTGAAAGAAATCGGCCACTAGTTGGCGCTAACGACTTTTTTGCCTCTCTAACATGCCTCACTCGCGTGGCGTTTCACCCATCCACACAATATGCATATCATTTGATAGATCTCCACATGCTGAGCAACTTTGCCTCAAGAACCATTGCTGTCAATCAAATCATTCAATAATTATTCAGAAATATGTGAAAAACCTACTTTTGCGAACTAGTCCTAGGTTTTTCGCTCAATCTCGATCAAACCACTGCAGCGCAGTTCTCCAGACTCTCTAGATCAATAATTATCAAAAAAATGTGGATTTTTGTCCTTTGGGTAGCTATAACGGGGTCATTTAGAAAAGGGGCGTGGCCACATATACCCAAAAGCCTATCAAACCTAAACAAAAACTCAAAACTTTACAAAAGTTGGAGAAAACATGTGTCAGATGACTCTTAACAAGCATGTAAAATTTCATGGAGATGGGACCATAGGTGGCGCTATGACAGTTAAAAAGGCTTCAACAACCCGAAATTTCAAAAGTAAATTGCCTTAAATTGCTATAACATGCTCATATAATCACAGAAACACTAGAACTTCATACCATATGATAGATCTGCTCATGCTGAGCAACTTTGCCTCAAGAACCATTGCTGTCAATCAAGTCGTTTATTACATATTCCCAAATATGTGAAAAACCCACTTTTGCGAACTAGTCCTAGGTTATTCACTCGATCTCGATCAAACCACTGCAGCACAGTTCTCCAGGCTCCCTAGATCAATAATTATGAAAAAAAAGTTAAACTTTTGACTCACGGTCGCAAAGGGGCGCCAAAACGTTCAAAAGAGGCGGGGCCACTTTTAGTAAAAAGGCTATAACTTTGGAACAGAATGACATATCATCACCAAACTCAGAACACTTATGTAAAAGCTCAGCCTTTGGTCAAATCAAAAAAATTGCGGAGCTTGACCACTTGGGGGCGCTATAATAGAGAAAAAATATAAAAATGGCTATAACGTCGCAACCGTCAGTCCAATCAACCTGAAAAATGGTATGCAGTGTCTATGTCCAATGTGCCATAAGGGTCTATGAGAACATTGGCGTATCTCAAAAAACATGGCCGCCATCGACCTATGAATTTTGAGCACCTATTAGACAAGGTTAACTGAGGCCGATCGGAACAAAACTCACTGGGCATGTTTGACTCATGGTCCTAAAGGTCTGTAAGAACTTTAAAAGAAATCGGCCACTAGTTGGCGCTAACGAATTTCTTGCCTCTGTAATCACGTGGTGTTTCACACATCCACACAATATGCATATCACTTGATAGATCTCCTCATGATGAACAACTTTGCCTCAAGAACCATTGCTGTCAATCAAACCGTTCATTAATTATTCACAAATATGTGAAAACCCTACTTTTGCGAACTAGTCCTAGGTTTTTCACTCAATCTCGATCAAACCACTGCAGTAATGTTCTCTGGACTCTCTAGATCAATAATTATCAAAAACATGTTGAATTTTGTCCTTTGGTTAGCTATAACGGGGTCATTTACAAAAGGGGAGTGGCCACATATATCAAAAAGCCTATAAAACCTAAACAAAAACTCAAAACGTTATGAAAATTGGAGCAATCATGTGTCAGATGATTCTTAACAAGCATGCAAAGTTTCATGGAGATCGGAGCATAGGTGGCGCTATAACAGTTAAAAAGGCTTTAAAAACAAGATTTCTATGGTAAATGGCCTCAAATTGTTAAAAATGCTCATCTATTCACACAAACACTAGATCTTACACTTCTGTCTGTATGATATATCACCTCATTCTGAACAAATTTGCATACCACCTCAAAGGCCTTAAATGCTCGAACCCCGGTAATTGCTGCTTGCAGCTATATTATCTATTTGTAATTGATAGGATAATTTTTTTTTTCCCCTAAAACTGAATGGGCAGCCCAAACCGTAAGGCCTAGAGACTTGAACCTTGGCCAGAAGGTAGAGCTCCCTGTGGGGACATTCTGACAAAGACTGAGCCTAATCGGCCTAAAGGTGGCGCTACAGCGCAAAAAACTAAAATTTATCAGTTTATTGGCCTAAGCTCGTAAACCGTTTGTCGCAGACTCCAAAACTTTACATCGTTGCGTTCCTTAGGTCAGCCCGAACAAAAGTGGAGTGCGAAATTTTTGAGCTGCGACGCACGGTTGACCCCGAAAAATGGACGTGAATCCGAAACCTACTTTTGCGAACTAGTCCTAGGTTTTTCACCCAATCGGAACAAAACCAGTGCAGAAATATTCTCTGGACACTGAATATCAATAATTATCAAAAAAAAGTTGAACTTTTCACTCACGGTCACAAAGGGCCACCAAAACGTTCCAAAGTGACGGGGCCACTTTTACTAAAATGGCTATACCTTTTGAAAGGAATGAGATATCTTCACCAAACTTGGTACACATATGTATAAGCTTAATCTTTGGTCAAATCAAAAAAATTGCGGAGCTTGACCACTTGGTGGCGCTATAAAACTGAAAAAAACATATTATTCGCTATAAATACACCGCCGTTAGTCCGATTGGCTTGAAAATTGGTATGCAGTCTCTTGGACCAAAGGGGCACAAGTGTCTATGAGGACATTGGCGTATCTCAAAAAACATGGCCGCCATTGGCCAATGAAGTTTGAGCACCTGTTTGACAAGGTTAACGGAGGGCGATTGGAACGAAACTCACTGGGCATGTTCGACTCATGGCCGTAAAGGTCTGTAAGAATTTTGAAACAAATCGGCCAATAGTTGTCGCTAACAAGTTTTTTTGCCTCTGTACACACGTGGTGTTTCACACATCCACACAATATGCATATCATTTGATAGATCTCCTCATGATGAACAACTTTGCCTCAAGAACTATTGCTGTCAATCAAATCGTTCATTAATTATTCACAATTATGTGAAAAAC
>VONZ01003271.1:0-25016 GCA_012976165.1 Labeo catla
TGATTATTAAGGTGGGGATTAAGGACAACAGTTTGTCAGGAAGCCAGTTTATTTCCTCAGCTGAAGGATGCTCCTTTTTGCAAGGACCGTTTGATTAAAAGCTCCATTCTATTTACAGTCTGTTAAAAAAAAATAAATAAATAAAAAACAGAAACAGAGGCCTAAGCCTTCTCTAATTGGTCTCCCATCCATAAACAGACCATGCTGGGGCCTACTTAGCTTTATTGTGAAATCAGATTCTGGCTCCCACTGGCAAGGACATGATTTTCAGAGGCAACTGATAGACATGCTCTAATAGAGGTGTAGCGCGTCCTGATAGCCTCAATATGGCCGTCAGGATGCGCTACCATCTTAAACAGTAGGTCAAGTTGATTGCATACGTGTCAGGGATGAGCGCCCCCTGCTGGTCGGCCAAATAATAACTGGGCCCAGCAGCAAACTAGGTCTTCTCATATTGGTCAGCCACCCAAGTACAGACCAGGCTCTGGTCTCCTTAGCTTTTCGAAAGGAACCAGGCTCTGGCTACTGCATGGAGAAGACATACTTGCTGTCGGTACATTAATAAAGCTGCTCCAACAGAGGGGTAGCGCATACTGACAAGCTAAATACCCACCGTCAGGATGCGCTACCATCCTTAACACTAGGCCAAGTTGATTATTAAGGTGGGGATTAAAGACAACAGTTTGCCAGGAAGCCAGTTTATTTCCTCAGCTGAAGGATGCTCCTTTTTACAAGGGCCGTTTGATCAAAAGCTCCATTCTTTTTACAGTCTGTAGAAAAAAAAAACAGAAACAGCAGCCTAAGCCTTCTCTAATTGGTCTCCCATCCATAAACAAACCATGCTGGGGCCTGCTTAGCTTTACGGAATAACCGCATTCTGTCTCACGCAGGCAAGGGACATGATTTTGCAGACCCAGCTGATAGACATGCTCTAATAGAGGGGTAGCGCATCCTGATAGCCTTAATACGGCCGTCAGGATGCGCTACCATCTTAAACAGTAGATAAAGTTTTATGCATACGTGTCAGGGATGAACGCCCCCTGCTGGTCGGCCAAATAATAACTGTCCTTAGCAGCACACTAGGTCTTCTCATATTGGTCAGCCACCCAAGTACAGACCAGGCTCTGGTCTCCTTAGCTTTTAGAAAGGAACCAGGCTCTGGCTACTGCATGCAGAAGACACACTTGCTGTCGGTACCTTAATAAAGCTGCTCCAACAGAGGGGTAGGGCATGCTGACAAGCTCAATACCCGCTGTCAGGATGCGCTATCATCCTTAACACTGGGCCAAGTTGATTATTAAGGTGGGGATTAAGGACAACAGTTTGTCAGAAAGCCAGTTTATTTCCTTAGCTGAAGGATGCTCCTTTTTACAAGGACCATTTGATCAAAATCTCCATTCTTTTTACAGTCTTTATAAACAAAAAAAAAAACAAAACAGAAACAACAGCCGAAGCCTTCTCTAATTGGTCTCCCATCCATAAAGAGAACATGCTGGGGCCTACTTAGTTTTACTGATAAACTAGATTCTGGCTCCCACAGGCAAGGGACAAGATTTTCAGAGCCAACTGATAGACATGCTCTAATAGAGGGGTAGCGCATCCTGATAGCCTCAATATGGCCGTCAGGATGCGCTACCATCTTACACAGTAGGTCAAGTTGATTGCATACGTCTCAGGGATGAGCGCCCCCTGCTGGTCGGCCAAATAATAACTGGCCCCAGCAGCAAGCTAGGTCTTCTCATATTGGTCAGCCACCCAAGTACAGACCAGGCTCTGGTCTCCTTAGCTTTTAGAAAGGAACCAGGCACTGGCTACTGCATGCAGAAGACATACTTGCTGTCGGTACCTTGTAAAGCTGCTCCAGCAGAGGGGTAGCGCATGCTGACAAGCTCAATACCTGCCGTCAGGATGCGCTACCATCCTTAACACTAGGCCAAGTTGATTATTAAGGTGGGGATTAAGGACAACAGTTTGTCAGGAAGCCAGTTTATTTCCCCAGCTGAAGGATGCTTCTTTTTACAAGGACCGTTTAATTAAAAGCTCCATTCTTTTTACAGTCTGTAAAAAACAAAAAAAATAGAAAGAGCAGCCTAAGCCTTCTCTAATTGGTCTCACATGCATAAACAGACCATACTGGAGCCTGCTTAGCTTTACTAATAAACCATATTCTGTCTACCGTAGGCAAGTGACTTGATTTTTCAAACCCAGCTGACAGACATGCTCTAAAAGAGGGGTAGCGCATCCTGATAGATTCAATACAGCCGTCAGGATGCGCTACCATCTTAAACAGTAGGTCAAGTCGATTGTATTGAAGACAAAGTCAGATGCCTCTGCTAATTCGCCGGGAATAATCAACCTTTGAAAGTGCTACCGCTTAGGGCCTCTCATATTGGTCAGCCACCTGCTACAAAGCCCTGTCCCTTTAGCTTTTAGAAAGGAACCATGCTCCAGCTACATCGTATTGCAGCAGAAGACATTGACTCCGTCGGTGCACCTTGGCCAAAAGCTGCTCCTAACAGAGGCGTAGCATACTGAATGCAAGCTCAATAATTCATTGTGGTATTTAAAAGCGTACCATCCCAACACCAGCCAAGCTTGACGGGTATTGCGGGATTAGACAACAGTTTGTCGGTGAAGCCAGTTTATTTCCCCTTAGCTTCGAAGGATGTTTCTTTTACAAGCAACTACTCGATCAAAATTCCATTCTCTTTCTTTCTTTCTTTCTTTTTACAGTCTTTATACACGCAAAAAAAAACAGAAACAACAGCCAAAGCCTTCTCTAATTGGTCTCCCATCCTAAAGAGACCATGCTGGGGCCTACTTAGCTTTACTGAGAAACTAGATTCTGGCTCCCACAGGCAAGGGACAAGATTTTCAAGGTCACCTGATAGACATGCTCTTATAGAGGGGTAGCGCATCCTGATAGCCTCAATATGGCCTTCAGGATGCGCTACCATCTTAAACAGTACTTCAAGTTGATTGCATACATGTCAGGCATGAGCGCCCCCTGCTGGTCTGCCCAATAATAACTGGCCCCAGCAGCATGCTAGGTCTTCTCATATTGGTCAGCCAGCCAAGTACAGACCAGGCTCTGGTCTCCTTAGCTTTTAGATAGGAACCAGGCTCTGGCTACTGCATGCAGAAGACATACTTGCTGTCGGTACCCTAATAAAGCTGCTCCAACAGAGGGGTAGCGCATAGTGACAAGCTCAGTACCCGCCGTCAGGATGAGCTACCATGCTTAACAATAGGCCAAGTTGATTATTAAGGTGGGGATTAAGGACAACAGTTTGTCAGGAAGCCAGTTTATTTCCTCAGCTGAAGGATGCTCCTTTTTACAATGACCACTTGATCAAAATCTCCATTCTTTTTACAGTCTGTAGAAAAAAAAAACAGAAACAGCAGCCTAAGCCTTCTCTAATTGGTCTCCCATCCTTAAATAGACCATACTGGGGCCTGCTTAGTTTTACTGAGAAACCGTATTCTGACTCCCACAGGCAACGGACATGATTTTTCAGAAGTAGCTGGTAGACATGCTCTAATAGATGGGTAGCGCATCCTGATAGCCTCAATATGGCCGTCAGGATGCGCTACCATCTTAAACAGTAGGTCAAGTCGATTGCATACATGTCAGGGATGAGCGCCCCCTGCTGGTCGGCCAAATAATAACTGGCCCCAGCAGCACGCTAGGTCTTCTCATATTGGTCAGCCCCCCAAGTACAGACCAGGCTCTGGTCTCCTTAGCTTTTAGAAAGGAACCATGCTCTGGCTACTGCATGCAGAAGACACACTTGCTGTCGCTACATTAATAAAGCTGCTCCAACAGAGGGGTAGCGCATGCTGACAAGCTCAATACCCGCCGTCAGGATGCGCTACCATCCTTAACACTGGGCCAAGTTGATTATTAACGTGGGGATTAAGGACAACAGTTTGTCAGTAAGTAAGTTTATTTCCTGAGCTGAAAGATGCTCCTTTTTACAAGGGCCGTTTGATCAAAAGCTCCATTCTTTTTACAGTCTGTAGAAAAAAAAAAACAGAAACAACAGCCAAAGTCTTCTCTAATTGGTCTCCCATCCATACATAGACCATGCTGGGGCCTATTTAGCTTTACTGAGAAACCAGATTTTAGCTCCGAAAGACAAGGGACATTATTTATCAAACACAGCTGATAGACATGCTCTAATAGAGGTGTAGCGCGTCCTGATAGCCTCAATATGGCCGTCAGGATGCGCTACCATCTTAAACAGTAGGTCAAGTTGATTGCATACGTGTCAGGGATGAGTGCCCCCTGCTGGTCGGCCAAATAATAACTGGGCCCAGCAGCAAGCTAGGTCTTCTCATATTGGTCAGCCACCCAAGTACAGACCAGGCTCTGGTCTCCTTAGCTTTTAGAAAGGAATCATGCTCTGGCTACTGCATGCAGAAGACATACTTGCTGTTGGTACATTAATAAAGCTGCTCCAACAGAGGGGTAGCGGATACTGACAAGCTCAATACCCGCCATCAGGATGCGCTACCATCCTTAACACTAGGCCAAGTTGATTATTAAGGTGGGGATTAAAGGACAACAGTTTGCCAGGAAGCCAGTTTATTTCCTCAGCTGAAGGATGCTCCTTTTTACAAGGGCCGTTTGATCAAAAGCTCCATTCTTTTTACAGTCTGTAGAAAAAAATACAGAAAGAGCAGCTTAAGCCTTCTCTAATTGGACTCCCATCCATAAATAGACCATGCTGGGGCCTACTTAGCTTTACTGAGAAACCAGATTTTAGCTGGCAAAGGCAAAGGACATGATTTTTCAAACACAACTGATAGACATGCTCTAATAGAGGGGTAGCGCATCCTGATAGCCTCAATATGGCCGTCAGGATGCGCTACCATCTTAAACAGTAGTTCAAGTTGATTGCATACATGTCAGGCATGAGCGCCCCCTGCTGGTCGGCCCAATAATAACTGGCCCCAGCAGCACGCTAGGTCTTCTCATATTGGTCAGCCAGCCAAGTACAGACCAGGCTCTGGTCTCCTTAGCTTTTAGATAGGAACCAGGCTCTGGCTACTGCATGCAGAAGACATACTTGCTGTCGGTACCCTAATAAAGCTGCTCCAACAGAGGGGTAGCGCATAGTGACAAGCTCAGTACCCGCCGTCAGGATGAGCTACCATGCTTAAAACTAGGCCAAGTTCATTATTAAGGTGGGGATTAAGGACAACAGTTTGTCAGGAAGTCAGTTTATTTCCTCAGCTGAAGGATGCTCCTTTTTACAAGGACCTGTTGATCATAAGCTCCATTCATTTACAGTTGGTAGAAAAAAAAAACAGAAACAGCAGCCTAAGCCTTCTCTAATTGGTCTCCCATCCATAAACAAACCATGCTGGGGCCTGCTTAGCTTTACGGAGTAACCGTATTCTGTCTCACGCAGGCAAGGGACATGATTTTGCAGACCCAGCTGATAGACATGCTCTAATAGAGGGGTAGCGCATCCTGATAGCCTTAATATGGCCGTCAGGATGCGCTACCATCTTAAACAGTAGATCAAGTTTTATGCATACGTGTCAGGGATGAACGCCCCCTGCTGGTCGGTCAAATAATAACTAGCCTTAGCAGCACACTAGGTCTTCTCATATTGGTCAGCCACCCAAGTACAGACCAAGCTCTGGTCTCCTTAGCTTTTAGAAAGGAACCAGGCTCTGGCTACTGCATGCAGAAGACACACTTGCTGTCGGTACCTTAATAAAGCTGCTCCAACAGAGGGGTAGGGCATGCTGACAAGCTCAATACCCGCCGTCAGGATGCGCTATCATCCTTAACACTGGGCCAATTTGATTATTAAGGTGGGGATTAAGGACAACAGTTTGTCAGGAAGCCAGTTTATTTCCTTAGCTGAAGGATGCTCCTTTTTACAAGGACCATTTGATCAAAATCTCCATTCTTTTTACAGTCTTTATAAACAAAAAACAAAACAAAACAGAAACAACAGCCGAAGCCTTCTCTAATTGGTCTCCCATCCATAAAGAGACCATGCTGGGGCCTACTTAGCTTTACTGAGAAACTAGATTCTGGCTCCCACAGGCAAGGGACAAGATTTTCAGAGCCAACTGATAGACATGCTCTAATAGAGGGGTAGCGCATCCTGATAGCCTCAATATGGCCGTCAGGATGCGCTACCATCTTACACAGTAGGTCAAGTTGATTGCATACGTCTCAGGGATGAGCGCCCCCTGCTGGTCGGCCAAATAATAACTGGCCCCAGCAGCAAGCTAGGTCTTCTCATATTGGTCAGCCACCCAAGTACAGACCAGGTTCTGGTCTCCTTAGCTTTTAGAAAGGAATCATGCTCTGGCTACTGCATGCAGAAGACATACTTGCTGTCGGTACCCTAATAAAGCTGCTCCAACAGAGGGGTAGCGTATAGTGACAAGCTCAGTACCCGCCGTCAGGATGAGCTACCATGCTTAACACTAGGCCAAGTTGATTATTAAGGTGGGGATTAAGGAGTTCAAGTACAGACCAGGCTCTGGTCTCCTTAGGTTTTAAAAAAGGAACCAGGGTCTGGCTACTGCATGCAGAAGACATACTTGCTGTCGGTACATTAATAAAGCTGCTCCAACAGAGGGGTAGCGCATACTGACAAGCTCAATACCCGCCATCAGGATGCGCTACCATCCTTAACACTAGGCCAAGTTGATTATTAAGGTGGGGATTAAGGACAACAGTTTGTCAGGAAGCCAGTTTATTTCCCCAGCTGAAGGATGCTTCTTTTTACAAGGACCGTTTAATTAAAAGCTCCATTCTTTTTACAGTCTGTAAAAAAAAAAAAATAGAAAGAGCAGCCTAAGCCTTCTCTAATTGGTCTCACATGCATAAACAGACCATACTGGAGCCTGCTTAGCTTTACTAATAAACCATATTCTGTCTACCGCAGGCAAGTGACTTGATTTTTCAAACCCAGCTGACAGACATGCTCTAAAAGAGGGGTAGCGCATCCTGATAGATTCAATACGGCCGTCAGGATGCGCTACCATCTTAAACAGTAGGTCAAGTTGATTGCATACATGTCAGGGATGAGCGCCCCCTGCTGGTCGGCCAAATAATAACTAGCCCCAGCAGCACGCTAGGTCTTCTCATATTGGTCAGCCACCCAAGTACAGACCAGGCTCTGGTCTCCTTAGCTTTTAGAACGGAACCATGCTCTGGCTACTGCATGCAGAAGACACACTTGCTGTCGGCACCTTAATAAAGCTGCTCCAACAGAGGTGTAGGGCATACTGACAAGCTCAATACCCGCCGTCAGGATGTGCTACCATCCTTAACACTAGGCCAAGTTGATTATTAAGGTGGGGATTAAGGACAACAGTTTGTCAGGAAGCCAGTTTATTTCCTTAGCTGAAGGATGTTCCTTTTTACAAGGACCATTTGATCAAAATCTCCATTCTTTTTACAGTCTTTATACACAAAACAAAAAACAAAACAGAAACAACAGCCGAAGCCTTCTCTAATTGGTCTCCCATCCTAAAGAGACCATGCTGGGGCCTACTTAGCTTTACTGAGAAACTAGATTCTGGCTCCCACAGGCAAGGGACAAGATTTTCAGGGTCAACTGATAGACATGCTCTAATAGAGGGGTAGCGCATCCTGATAGCCTCAATATGGCCGTCAGGATGCGTTACCATCTTAAACAGTAGGTCAAGTTGATTGCATACGTGTCAGGTATAAGCGCCCCCTGCTGGTTGGCCAAATAATAACTGGCCCCAGCAGCAAGCTTGGTCTTCTCATATTGGTCAGCCACCCAAGTACAGACCAGGCTCTGGTCTCCTTAGGTTTTAAAAAAGGAACCAGGGTCTGGCTACTGCATGCAGAAGACATACTTGCTGTCGGTACATTATTAAAGCTGCTCCAACAGAGGGGTAGCGCATACTGACAAGCTCAATACCCGCCATCAGGATGCGCTACCATCCTTAACACTAGGCCAAGTTGATTATTAAGGTGGGGATTAAAGACAACAGTTTGCCAGGAAGCTAGTTTATTTCCTCAGCTGAAGGATGCTCCTTTTTACAAGGGCCGTTTGATCAAAAGCTCCATTCTTTTTACAGTCTGTAGAAAAAAATACAGAAAGAGCAGCTTAAGCCTTCTCTAATTGGTCTCCCATCCATAAATAGACCATGCTGGGGCCTACTTAGCTTTACTGAGAAACCAGATTTCAGCTGGCAAAGGCAAAGGACATGATTTTTCAAACACAACTCATAGACATGCTCTAATAGAGGGGTAGCGCATCCTGATAGCCTCAATATGGCCTTCAGGATGCGCTACCATCTTAAACAGTACTTCAAGTTGATTGCATACATGTCAGGCATGAGCGCCCCCAGCTGGTCGGCCCAATAATAACTGGCCCCAGCAGCACGCTAGGTCTTCTCATATTGGTCAGCCAGCCAAGTACAGACCAGGCTCTGGTCTCCTTAGCTTTTAGATAGGAACCAGGCTCTGGCTACTGCATGCAGAAGACATACTTGCTGTCGGTACCCTAATAAAGCTGCTCCAACAGAGGGGTAGCGCATAGTGACAACCTCAGTACCCGCCGTCAGGATGAGCTACCATGCTTAACACTAGGCCAAGTTGATTATTAAGGTGGGGATTAAGGACAGCAGTTTGTCAGGAAGTCAGTTTATTTCCTCAGCTGAAGGATGCTCCTTTTTACAAGGACCTGTTGATCATAAGCTCCATTCATTTACAGTTGGTAGAAAAAAAAAAACAGCAACATCAGCCTATGTCTTCTCTAATTGGTCTCACATGCATAAACAGACCATGCTGGGGCCTGCTTAACGTTACTGAGTAACCATATTCTGTCTCCCGCAGGTAAGGGACATGATTTTTTAGACCCTGCTGATAGACATGCTCTAATAGAGGGGTAGCGCATCCTGATAGCCTCAATATGGCCGTCAGGATGTGCTACCATCTTAAACAGTAGGTCAAGTTGATTGCATACGTGTCAGGGATGAGCGCCCCCTGCTGGTCGGCCAAATAATAACTAGCCTTAGCAGCACACTAGGTCTTCTCATATTGGTCAGCCACCCAAGTACAGACCAGGCTCTGGTCTCCTTAGCTTTTAGAAAGGAACCAGGCTCTGGCTACTGCATGCAGAAGACACACTTGCTGTCGGTACCTTAATAAAGCTGCTCCAACAGAGGGGTAGGGCATGCTGACAAGCTCAATACCCGCTGTCAGGATGCGCTATCATCCTTAACACTGGGCCAAGTTGATTATTAAGGTGGGGATTAAGGACAACAGTTTGTCAGAAAGCCAGTTTATTTCCTTAGCTGAAGGATGCTCCTTTTTACAAGGACCATTTGATCAAAATCTCCATTCTTTTTACAGTCTTTATAAACAAAAAAAAAAACAAAACAGAAACAACAGCCGAAGCCTTCTCTAATTGGTCTCCCATCCATAAAGAGAACATGCTGGGGCCTACTTAGTTTTACTGATAAACTAGATTCTGGCTCCCACAGGCAAGGGACAAGATTTTCAGAGCCAACTGATAGACATGCTCTAATAGAGGGGTAGCGCATCCTGATAGCCTCAATATGGCCGTCAGGATGCGCTACCATCTTAAACAGTAGGTCAAGTTGATTGCATACGTCTCAGGGATGAGCGCCCCCTGCTGGTCGGCCAAATAATAACTGGCCCCAGCAGCAAGCTAGGTCTTCTCATATTGGTCAGCCACCCAAGTACAGACCAGGTTCTGGTCTCCTTAGCTTTTAGAAAGGAATCATGCTCTGGCTACTGCATGCAGAAGACATACTTGCTGTTGGTACATTAATAAAGCTGCTCCAACAGAGGGGTAGCGCATACTGACAGGCTCAATACCCGCCATCAGGATGCGCTACCATCCTTAACACTAGGCCAAGTTGATTATTAAGGTGGGGATTAAGGACAACAGTTTGTCAGGAAGCCAGTTTATTTCCCCAGCTGAAGGATGCTTCTTTTTACAAGGACCGTTTAATTAAAAGCTCCATTCTTTTTACAGTCTGTAAAAAAAAAAAAATAGAAAGAGCAGCCTAAGCCTTCTCTTAATTGGTCTCACATGCATAAACAGACCATACTGGAGCCTGCTTAGCTTTACTAATAAACCATATTCTGTCTACCGCAGGCAAGTGACTTGATTTTTCAAACCCAGCTGACAGACATGCTCTAAAAGAGGGGTAGCGCATCCTGATAGATTCAATACGGCCGTCAGGATGCGCTACCATCTTAAACAGTAGGTCAAGTCGATTGCATACATGTCAGGGATGAGCGCCCCCTGCTGGTCGGCCAAATAATAACTGGCCCCAGCAGCACGCTAGGTCTTCTCATATTGGTCAGCCACCCAAGTACAGACCAGGCTCTGGTCTCCTTAGCTTTTAGAAAGGAACCATGCTCTGGCTACTGCATGCAGAAGACACATTTGCTGTCGGTACCTTAATAAAGCTGCTCCAACAGAGGTGTAGGGCATACTGACAAGCTCAATACCCGCCGTCAGGATGTGCTACCATCCTTAACACTAGGCCAAGTTGATTATTAAGGTGGGGATTAAGGACAACAGTTTGTCAGGAAGCCAGTTTATTTCCTTAGCTGAAGGATGTTCCTTTTTACAAGGACCATTTGATCAAAATCTCCATTCTTTTTACAGTCTTTATACACAAAAAAAAAACAAAACAGAAACAACAGCCGAAGCCTTCTCTAATTGGTCTCCCATCCTAAAGAGACCATGCTGGGGCCTACTTAGCTTTACTGAGAAACTAGATTCTGGCTCCCACAGGCAAGGAACAAGATTTTCAGGGTCAACTGATAGACATGCTCTAATAGAGGGGTAGCGCATCCTGATAGCCTCAATATGGCCGTCAGGATGCGCTACCATCTTAAACAGTAGGTCAAGTTGATTGCATACGTGTCAGGGATAAGCGCCCCCTGCTGGTTGGCCAAATAATAACTGGCCCCAGCAGCAAGCTTGGTCTTCTCATATTGGTCAGCCACCCAAGTACAGACCAGGCTCTGGTCTCCTTAGGTTTTAAAAAAGGAACCAGGGTCTGGCTACTGCATGCAGAAGACATACTTGCTGTCGGTACATTAATAAAGCTGCTCCAACAGAGGGGTAGCGCATACTGACAAGCTCAATACCCGCCATCAGGATGCGCTACCATCCTTAACACTAGGCCAAGTTGATTATTAAGGTGGGGATTAAAGACAACAGTTTGCCAGGAAGCCAGTTTATTTCCTCAGCTGAAGGATGCTCCTTTTTACAAGGGCCGTTTGATCAAAAGCTCCATTCTTTTTACAGTCTGTAGAAAAAAATACAGAAAGAGCAGCTTAAGCCTTCTCTAATTGGTCTCCCATCCATAAATAGACCATGCTGGGGCCTACTTAGCTTTACTGAGAAACCAGATTTTAGCTGGCAAAGGCAAAGGACATGATTTTTCAAACACAACTCATAGACATGCTCTAATAGAGGGGTAGCGCATCCTGATAGCCTCAATATGGCCTTCAGGATGCGCTACCATCTTAAACAGTAGTTCAAGTTGATTGCATACATGTCAGGCATGAGCGCCCCCTGCTGGTCGGCCCAATAATAACTGGCCCCAGCAGCACGCTAGGTCTTCTCATATTGGTCAGCCAGCCAAGTACAGACCAGGCTCTGGTCTCCTTAGCTTTTAGATAGGAACCAGGCTCTGGCTACTGCATGCAGAAGACATACTTGCTGTCGGTACCCTAATAAAGCTGCTCCAACAGAGGGTAGCGCATAGTGACAAGCTCAGTACCCGCCGTCAGGATGAGCTACCATGCTTAACACTAGGCCAAGTTGATTATTAAGGTGGGGATTAAGGACAACAGTTTGTCAGGAAGTCAGTTTATTTCCTCAGCTGAAGGATGCTCCTTTTTACAAGGACCTGTTGATCATAAGCTCCATTCATTTACAGTTGGTAGAAAAAAAAAACAGAAACAGCAGCCTAAGCCTTCTCTAATTGGTCTCCCATCCATAAACAAACCATGCTGGGGCCTGCTTAGCTTTACAGAGTAACCGTATTCTGTCTCACGCAGGCAAGGGACATGATTTTGCAGACCCAGCTGATAGACATGCTCTAATAGAGGGGTAGCGCATCCTGATAGCCTTAATATGGCCGTCAGGATGCGCTACCATCTTAAACAGTAGATCAAGTTTTATGCATACGTGTCAGGGATGAACGCCCCCTGCTGGTCGGTCAAATAATAACTAGCCTTAGCAGCACACTAGGTCTTCTCATATTGGTCAGCCACCCAAGTACAGACCAAGCTCTGGTCTCCTTAGCTTTTAGAAAGGAACCAGGCTCTGGCTACTGCATGCAGAAGACACACTTGCTGTCGGTACCTTAATAAAGCTGCTCCAACAGAGGGGTAGGGCATGCTGACAAGCTCAATACCCGCTGTCAGGATGCGCTATCATCCTTAACACTGGGCCAAGTTGATTATTAAGGTGGGGATTAAGGACAACAGTTTGTCAGGAAGCCAGTTTATTTCCTTAGCTGAAGGATGCTCCTTTTTACAAGGACCATTTGATCAAAATCTCCATTCTTTTTACAGTCTTTATAAACAAAAAAAGAAAACAAAACAGAAACAACAGCCGAAGCCTTCTCTAATTGGTCTCCCATCCATAAAGAGACCATGCTGGGGCCTACTTAGCTTTACTGAGAAACTAGATTCTGGCTCCCACAGGCAAGGGACAAGATTTTCAGAGCCAACTGATAGACATGCTCTAATAGAGGGGTAGCGCATCCTGATAGCCTCAATATGGCCGTCAGGATGCGCTACCATCTTAAACAGTAGGTCAAGTTGATTGCATACGTCTCAGGGATGAGCGCCCCCTGCTGGTCGGCCAAATAATAACTGGCCCCAGCAGCAAGCTAGGTCTTCTCATATTGGTCAGCCACCCAAGTACAGACCAGGCTCTGGTCTCCTTAGCTTTTAGAAAGGAATCATGCTCTGGCTACTGCATGCAGAAGACATACTTGCTGTTGGTACATTAATAAAGCTGCTCCAACAGAGGGGTAGCGCATACTGACAAGCTCAATACCCGCCATCAGGATGCGCTACCATCCTTAACACTAGGCCAAGTTGATTATTAAGGTGGGGATTAAGGACAACAGTTTGTCAGGAAGCCAGTTTATTTCCCCAGCTGAAGGATGCTTCTTTTTACAAGGACCGTTTAATTAAAAGCTCCATTCTTTTTACAGTCTGTAAAAAAAAAAAAAAATAGAAAGAGCAGCCTAAGCCTTCTCTAATTGGTCTCACATGCATAAACAGACCATACTGGAGCCTGCTTAGCTTTACTAATAAACCATATTCTGTCTACTGCAGGCAAGTGACTTGATTTTTCAAACCCAGCTGACAGACATGCTCTAAAAGAGGGGTAGCGCATCCTGATAGATTCAATACGGCCGTCAGGATGCGCTACCATCTTAAACAGTAGGTCAAGTCGATTGCATACATGTCAGGGATGAGCGCCCCCTGCTAGTCGGCCAAATAATAACTGGCCCCAGCAGCACGCTAGGTCTTCTCATATTGGTCAGCCACCCAAGTACAGACCAGGCTCTGGTCTCCTTAGCTTGTAGAAAGGAACCATGCTCTGGCTACTGCATGCAGAAGACACACTTCCTGTCGGTACCTTAATAAAGCTGCTCCAACAGAGGTGTAGGGCATACTGACAAGCTCAATACCCGCCGTCAGGATATGCTACCATCCTTAACACTAGGCCAAGTTGATTATTAAGGTGGGGATTAAGCACAACAGTTTGTCAGGAAGCCAGTTTATTTCCTTAGCTGAAGGATGTTCCTTTTTACAAGGACCATTTGATCAAAATCTCCATTCTTTTTACAGTCTTTATAAACAAAAACAAAACAAAACAAAACAGAAACAACAGCCGAAGCCTTCTCTAATTGGTCTCCCATCCATAAAGAGACCATGCTGGGGCCTACTTAGCTTTACTAAGAAACTAGATTCTGGCTCCCACAGGCAAGGGACAAGATTTTAAGGGTCAACTGATAGACATGCTCTAATAGAGGGGTAGCGCATCCTGATAGCCTCAATATGGCCGTCAGGATGCGCTACCATCTTAAACAGTAGTTCAAGTTGATTGCATACATGTCAGGCATGAGCGCCCCCTGCTGGTCGGCCCAATAATAACTGGCCCCAGCAGCACGCTAGGTCTTCTCATATTGGTCAGCCAGCCAAGTACAGACCAGGCTCTGGTCTCCTTAGCTTTTAGATAGGAACCAGGCTCTGGCTACTGCATGCAGAAGACATACTTGCTGTCGGTACCCTAATAAAGCTGCTCCAACAGAGGGGTAGCGCATAGTGACAAGCTCAGTACCCGCCGTCAGGATGAGCTACCATGCTTAACAATAGGCCAAGTTGATTATTAAGGTGGGGATTAAGGACAACAGTTTGTCAGGAAGCCAGTTTATTTCCTTAGCTGAAGGATGTTTCTTTTTACAAGGACCATTTGATCAAAATCTCCATTCTTTTTACAGTCTTTATACACAAAAAAAAAAACAAAACAGAAACAACAGCCGAAGCCTTCTCTAATTGGTCTCCCATCCTAAAGAGACCATGCTGGGGCCTACTTAGCTTTACTGAGAAACTAGATTCTGGCTCCCACAGGCAAGGGACAAGATTTTCAAGGTCACCTGATAGACATGCTCTAATAGAGGGGTAGCGCATCCTGATAGCCTCAATATGGCCTTCAGGATGCGCTACCATCTTAAACAGTACTTCAAGTTGATTGCATACATGTCAGGCATGAGCGCCCCCTGCTGGTCGGCCAAATAATAACTGGGCCCAGCAACAAAGTAGGTCTTCTCATATTGGTCAGCCACCCAAGTACAGACCAGGCTCTGGTCTCCTTAGCTTTTAGAAAGGAATCATGCTCTGGCTACTGCATGCAGAAGACATACTTGCTGTCGCTACATTAATAAAGCTGCTCCAACAGAGGGGTAGCGCATACTGACAAGCTCAATACCCGCCATCAGGATGCGCTACCATCCTTAACACTAGGCCAAGTTGATTATTAAAGTGGGGATTAAGGACAACAGTTTGTCAGGAAGCCAGTTTATTTCCTCAGCTGAAGGATGCTCCTTTTTACAATGACCACTTGATCAAAATCTCCATTCTTTTTACAGTCTGTAGAAAAAAAAAACAGAAACAGCAGCCTAAGCCTTCTCTAATTGGTCTCCCATCCTTAAACAGACCATACTGGGGCCTGCTTAGTTTTACTGAGAAACCGTATTCTGACTCCCACAGGCAACGGACATGATTTTTCAGAAGTAGCTGGTAGACATGCTCTAATAGATGGGTAGCGCATCCTGATAGCCTCAATATGGCCGTCAGGATGCGCTACCATCTTACACAGTAGGTCAAGTCGATTGCATACATGTCAGGGATGAGCGCCCCCTGCTGGTCGGCCAAATAATAACTGGCCCCAGCAGCACGCTAGATCTTCTCATATTGGTCAGCCACCCAAGTACAGACCAGGCTCTGGTCTCCTTAGCTTTTAGAAAGGAACCATGCTCTGGCTACTGCATGCAGAAGACACACTTGCTGTCGGTACCTTAATAAAGCTGCTCCAACAGAGGTGTAGGGCATACTGACGAGCTCAATACCCACCGTCAGGATGCGCTACCATCCGTAACACTGGGCCAAGTTGATTATTAACGTGGGGATTAAGGACAACAGTTTGTCAGTAAGTAAGTTTATTTCCTGAGCTGAAAGATGCTCCTTTTTACAAGGGCCGTTTGATCAAAAGCTCCATTCTTTTTACAGTCTGTAGAAAAAAAAAAAACAGAAACAACAGCCGAAGCCTTCTCTAATTGGTCTCCCATCCATAAATAGACCATGCTGGGGCCTATTTAGCTTTACTGAGAAACCAGATTTTAGCTCCGAAAGACAAGGGACATGATTTATCAAACACAGCTGATAGACATGCTCTAATAGAGGTGTAGCGCGTCCTGATAGCCTCAATATGGCCGTCAGGATGCGCTACCATCTTAAACAGTAGGTCAAGTTGATTGCATACGTGTCAGGGATGAGCGCCCCCTGCTGGTCGGCCAAATAATAACTGGGCCCAGCAGCAAGCTAGGTCTTCTCATATTGGTCAGCCCCCCAAGTACAGACCAGGCTCTGGTCTCCTTAGCTTTTAGAAAGGAACCAGGCTCTGGCTACTGCATGCAGAAGACATACTTGCTGTCGCTACATTAATAAAGCTGCTCCAACAGAGGGGTAGCGGATACTGACAAGCTCAATACCCGCCATCAGGATGCGCTACCATCCTTAACACTAGGCCAAGTTGATTATTAAGGTGGGTTTTAAAGACAACAGTTTGCCAGGAAGCCAGTTTATTTCCTCAGCTGAAGGATGCTCCTTTTTACAAGGGCCGTTTGATCAAAAGCTCCATTCTTTTTACAGTCTGTAGAAAAAAATACAGAAAGAGCAGCTTAAGCCTTCTCTAATTGGTCTCCCATCCATAAATAGACCATGCTGGGGCCTACTTAGCTTTACTGAGAAACCAGATTTTAGCTGGCAAAGGCAAAGGACATGATTTTTCAAACACAACTCATAGACATGCTCTAATAGAGGGGTAGTGCATCCTGATAGCCTCAATATGGCCTTCAGGATGCGCTACCATCTTAAACAGTACTTCAAGTTGATTGCATACATGTCAGGCATGAGCGCCCCCTGCTGGTCTGCCCAATAATAACTGGCCCCAGCAGCACGCTAGGTCTTCTCATATTGGTCAGCCAGCCAAGTACAGACCAGGCTCTGGTCTCCTTAGCTTTTAGATAGGAACCAGGCTCTGGCTACTGCATGCAGAATACATACTTGCTGTCGGTACCCTAATAAAGCTGCTCCAACAGAGGGGTAGCGCATAGTGACAAGCTCAGTACCCGCCGTCAGGATGAGCTACCATGCTTAACAATAGGCCAAGTTGATTATTAAGGTGGGGATTAAGGACAACAGTTTGTCAGGAAGCCAGTTTATTTCCTCAGCTGAAGGATGCTCCTTTTTACAATGACCACTTGATCAAAATCTCCATTCTTTTTACAGTCTGTAGAAAAAAAAAACAGAAAGAGCAGCCTAAGCCTTCTCTAATTGGTCTCCCATCCTTAAACAGACCATACTGGGGCCTGCTTAGTTTTACTGAGAAACCGCATTCTGACTCCCACATGAACGGACATGATTTTTCAGAAGTAGCTGGTAGACATGCTCTAATAGATGGGTAGCGCATCCTGATAGCCTCAATATGGCCGTCAGGATGCGCTACCATCTTAAACAGTAGGTCAAGTCGATTGCATACATGTCAGGGATGAGCGCCCCCTGCTGGTCGGCCAAATAATAACTGGGCCCAGCAGCAAACTAGGTCTTCTCATATTGGTCAGCCACCCAAGTACAGACCAGGCTCTGGTCTCCTTAGCTTTTAGAAAGGAACCAGGCTCTGGCTACTGCATGCAGAAGACATACTTGCTGTCGCTACATTAATAAAGCTGCTCTAATAGAGGGGTAGCGCATACTGACAACCTTAATACCCGCCGTCAGGATGCGCTACCATCCTTAACACTGGGCCAAGTTGATTATTAACGTGGGGATTAAGGACAACAGTTTGTCAGGAAGTCAGTTTATTTCCTCAGCTGAAGGATGCTCATTTTTACAAGGGCAGTTTGATCAAAAGCTCCATTCTTTTTACAGTCTGTAGAAAAAAACAAAAAAACAGAAACAACAGCCGAAGCCTTCTCTAATTGGTCTCCCATCCATAAACAGACCATGCTGGGGCCTACTTAGGTTTACTGAGAAACCAGATTTTAGCTCCGAAAGGTAAGGGACATGACTTATCAAACAAGCTGATAGACATACTCTAATAGAGGGGTAGCGCATCCTGATAGCCTCAATATGGCCGTCAGGATGCGCTACCATCTTAAACAGTAGGTCAAGTTGATTGCATACATGTCAGGGATGAGCGCCTCCTGCTGGTCGGCCATATAATAACTGGCCCCAGCAGCACGCTAGGTCTTCTCATATTGGTCAGCCACCCAAGTACCGACCAGGCTCTGGTCTCCTTAGCTTTTAGATAGGAACCAGGCTCTGGCTACTGCATGCAGAAGACATACTTGCTGTCGGTACTGTTGGAAACTCAGAAGCGAAGACCAGGAGACTCTTGGGTATCTTCAGCAGAATTCTTTATTGAGAATGCGCTGCGTAGCTCTGCAGTCCTCAAAAGTCTGACAATATCTCAGCACAGCAAAGTATATAGGTTTGAAGGAGGCGGAGTACATAGAGGTGGAATCAATCTAAACAAAGCATGAAAATGTGATACAGGAAATCAGCCCAGTAAAAGATTTTTCCCAGCCTTGATCTATTTAGCATACAAGTGTCATTCAAATGCAAAGGTGCTAAACAAAAGGCACGGTTGTACCTTGAGCTTAGACTTCACACTTAACTTGGGAAACCTGGCAGATGCTCAGGAAATGTATAAAGACAAAAGGTTATCGTCTCAGGGCTTGGGCTGTCTGCTAAATCACAATATACATAACCTTTTAGAAATTTGTAATCCAACAATTCCTCCTTTGAGAGTTCTAAAAAAAAACTCTCATAAAATACAAATTTAGACACTTAAAAAGTTCTGTGTTGATTGTTTGTAGTGATGAAAAGCATGCTGACACAGAAACAAACATGCTTCTAGGGTCCGTGAAGTTCTTACGGGTAATAGTCTTTTCTGGTTGGAACTGTTGTTTCCTCATGATGGTCATGAGTCATTTGTTGAATGAAACACTTGATACTGTGGACGCATAGATAGTATACCAGTAGGAAGAATAGCAGCAGAATTGCTATTTCCTTGATCCACAGCCAGGGTTTACCTAACAGTTCTCCGAACCATGAAGAATTATCTTCAGTCATTTGGTGTAGTTTTTCTGAAAGATCAAGAATGTCTTGTTGGACTTTGTTCATGCAAACGTTCTTTCCAGCAAACAAGGCATTTCTTGACATATTCATCAGTTCTAAGAATATGTTGTTTCTGGAGTCTATAGCTTGTGCGATGTTCACGATGATTACTAGAACGGCAATCTTGATCATGTTGATGGATGACTGAAGTTCTTTCATTTAATTCTCTGCGTTGTGTTTTTTTTTTATGTTCTGTCTTCCGTGACAGTTGGCTCGGCAGTGGGTCTAGTTGTCCTTTAAAGTTTGTAGCTTCATACACAGGTGAGGGGGTCTGTGTATGAAGCTGGATGTGTATGGGTCTCGGGACAGCCATCAAGGGGTATCTGCACAGAGTAAGAAAGAAAACAAAAGACGACAGAGCAGTATTTGTTGTAAAAGGCTGCAAACAATAGAGTTGTAGCCTCTGTTCAATCTGAGTCTAGTCTTGTTGTTCCTTCTTTCCCTAGTTCTTAATTCCTGTGACACCTAAAGAACAGTGAGGTAAGGATGGACTAGTGGATGGGGAAGGCCTATGAGGAAGTCTTCACCTCAGGGTTGGCCCCCGAAGCCTGTTGCATTCGGTTCTTCCCTGGGCTCCTCACTGATCTGTGTGTCCCATCCTATCCCTGTAGGTGGGGGAACAACTTTACAGTGTGACACATGAGTCCAGGTTTTCCTTCCCTGACACAAAACTGCAGCTGCTGTGATCAACATCACTTGATGTGGTCCGTGCCACTTAGGCTCTAATGGTTTGTTTTTGAATGACTTTATCATAACCCACTGACCTGTGATGATTGTGTGTCCACCTTCTGGTGGATTCTGCCAACATGACTCAACTCTTTCTCTGGAACTCTGTACTGCCTTTGTAAGGTTTTCACAATAAGTGATCAGGGCATCTGAGGCAATGTGGACATCAGCATTTCTAAGATCAATTGCACCTGGCATCTGCATTGGGCGTCCTGTAATAATCTCATGAGGGCTTAGACCTACTGATCTGTTAGGTGATGCTCTCAGACTACACACTACCGCTGGCAGCGCTTCGACCCATACTACTCCTTCCTGATGCATTTTGCTTAGCCTGGTTTTGATTGATCTGTTTGCACGTTCGACTTGCGCCGATGCTTGTGGTCTATGAGGACAGTGAAGATTCCACTTAATTTTCAACATTTTAGACACTTCCTTGACTACCTGTCCTGTGAAGTGGGTTCCTTGATCTGAGTCAATGCTATCTGGTAATCCCCATCTGGGAATGAAATCAGTGACAAGACATTTAGCAGTATGTGCAGCTGTGGCACGCCCTGTTGGATAAGCTTCTATCCATCTTGAGAACTTGTCTATTACTATCAAACCGTCAGTTTTTCCCTTACAAGGAGGCAATGATATGTAATCAACTTGTAGGTGACGAAACGGTCCTGGTGGAGCTGGGGTATGTGTTGCTGGTGTAGTTGCTGCTGGCACATCATTATTTTTTTGACATGTAACGCATCTCTTGACTGTTTCAGTGGCTACATTTCTGAATTTTTGATTCCACCATTGATTTGAGAACCTGTGATTCATTGTTGCTGGACCACTGTGACCCAAATTGTGTATTTGTTGAGCCAAATATGGCAGCAGTGATTCGGGAGCAACATATTTTCCTCCTTTGGTCCAGAAACCAGATGAATCCACTGTGGCTCCTTTGTCTAACCATGTCCATGCTTCATATAAAGGAACGTCTTTGTACAGATCAATGATTGATTCAGGAGGCAGAATTGTCTTCTGTGCTGTACTACCTGAACACACCTGTACATTTGCATATGAACAAGCCTGTTTAGCAGCTACATCAGCAAGAACATTACCTTTAGCTTCCGTAGTATTAGTTGTGAGATGTGCTTTCACTTTGATCACAGCTAATTTCTTTGGAAGTTTCATGGCAAACATTAGATCTTTCACTAATCCAGCATGCTTAATGGGTGATCCAGCAGAAGTTAAAACCTGTCTACTTTGCCAAATGATACCAAAATCATGAATTACCCCAAAAGCATACCTGGAATCAGTGTAGATATTTGCAGTTGATCCTGACGCTAGCGTGCATGCTCTAGTTAAGGCTACTAGTTCTGCAGCTTGAGCTGAAAAATGATCTGGAAGACGACCTGAAGCTACGACTTCAGTGGTAGAAGTTACTGCATACCCTGCTCGTCTGTTACCTTCAATAACTTGAGCTGAACCATCAACATACAACTCCAATTCGGCATTATCTATGGGAGTTTCTGTTATTTCACTTGTAGGTGTGTATGTAAGCGTAACACAATCATGAGCCATTTCTCCTTCATCCTCTAAGACAAACTTCAGTCATTGCAGACATCATACATGAGGATGGGTTTGTGACTGGTGCACGCTGTAAAACAATGTTCGGGGCTGTGAGGGTTGTTAACCAATTTCCCCAACGAGAGGATGTGACAGAAGTGACTTTTGCTTGATTCATTAGTGCAGACACTGCATGAGGGCATCTTACATTTACAGTCTGTCCTAACACCATTCCTGATGATGCCTGAAGAGCTAGATGAACTGCCTGTACTGCTCTGAGACATGGGCCCATACCTTAAGCGACTATGTCAAGTTTGCCAGAATAGTAATGAATTGGGCGTAAATTGCCCCCATGATCTTGCATTAGACATGCAGTCATAAAGCCTAAGTGTTCATGAACATAAAGCACAAAGGGCCTATCAGATTGGGCAATTCCTAATGCTGGCGCTTGACATAATGCGCTCTTCAAATCATTGAAAGCTTTGAGGTGAATTTCTTCCATACAAACTGTATCGGAATCTCTAACCTGACCTTTCAACAAGTCATAGAGTGGCTGAGCAATCGAGGCATAGTCTTCAATCCAAGGTCTACAGTAACCTGCTGTTCCTAAAAATGATCTTAGTGTTTTAATGTTAGTAGGCGGAGGTATTGCTTTGACTGAAGCTGCTCGATCCTGTGTAATGGATCTATTTCCTGTACCAATTGTTTGACCCAGAAATGTAACTTGATTTTTAGCAATTTGAGCTTTGTGAAAGCTACATTTGTGTCCTTTTTTCTGCAAATAGTCCAACAATGCTGTCAATTCAGTTTGATGTACCTCATGATCTGTTGAGGCAAATAAAATATCATCGATATATTGAATCATAGTGGACTGTTTGACTGGACATTCTGGGTCACACAAATCACGTCTGAGAGCCTGATGGTATATGGTTGGGGAATTTTGAAATCCCTGGGGCAAACGGGTCCACTGATATTGTTCATAGTCAACTGTGAAAGCTAACCATGGCTGGCTGTCAGCGTGCAAGGGTACAGAAAAGAATCCATTAGACATATCAATTACTGAAAACACCTTACAATCTAATGGTAAGCCATTACAAATTGTAGATGGATCGGCTACTAGTGGGGTGATTTTTTCAGTATGCTTATTGGCTACTCTGTAGTCTATTGTGAGTCTCCATGACCCATTGGCTTTTTTGATGGGCCATATAGGTGAATTACAGGGACTATTGGTTTTAACGAGCACTCCTTGCTTCAGCAATTTTTCTACAATAGGCTTGACTCCCTGTATAGCTTCCTTACTGATTGGGTATTGTTTGGTAACAGGAGGGGCGGTTCCTGTTAATTTGGCTGGTTCTACACCTGTGAGAAACCCGCAATCATCTTTGTCTTTAGCCCAAATTGGATGATTCTGTAAGAAAGCATACTCAGGAGTGATTGCATTACTGGTAGAAACTTGTGCTGAAGCAATTTTTATGCTCGCAGATTCTGAGGACATGTCTAATGTTAGATGTACTTGTCTCAGTAGATCCATGCCTAGAATTGCACCTGTATTTAATGGAGCACATAACAATATTGTAGTCAGAGTTTTCGGGCCTAATTGTACCTCTATGGGCGGAGTTTCATACAAAACAGAATCTTCACCTACTACACCAGTTAAACAAAGTTTAGTTTTCTTGTACGGAATGTTTAAATCTTTAGCCAATTTTGTAGGAACTACTGTGATTTCTGCACCTGTATCAAGCAAAAAGTCAATCTCTTTCTCTTGTATGCTCCCTTTCACAAAAATTCTTTTGTCATTGTGATGTATTACAGGGGAAAGGTAGCTACTCACAGCCCCAACAATTAGTTTTTTTCCTGCTCTTTTTGTGCTCTTAGAAGAGCCTGAGCGAGCTGTCCTAACGTTTCACTGGTCACTGGTGGAACTACTACAGGGTTGTAGGTGGGCTGAGAAGGAGCAGAATTATGCATAGCATTTCTTTTATTATCTTGCAACTTCTTCCTACACTCTTTCTCCCAATGTCCTAGTTTTCCACAATAATTGCATTTCCCTTCTTTTTTAGACCATCTCTTGTCTCGATTTGTTGTGCTAAACGTAGATGCTGCTACTCTTACTTTTGCCTTAACATCAGAATCTCTTTCCCAAGTAGCTAACGTGTCTAAGTTACTTCTGAGAGTTTTGTTAGACCAAGTTAGATCTAGGAATGGCAAGGCTTTTCTGTACTCAGCTACAAGGCCATCTGACCAGATGAGGACTAAGGGTCCCTTGTCATCTAGCACACTTTCAGGATCATCAACTATTCCACTGTAAGTTACAGCTGACTGGCAAAACTTCTCAGTGTATTCACTTACAGTTTCCTCTTTCTTTTGTACACAGTTAATGATTCTGGACCAGTCTATTTTGGGTCCCATAATATTCTTTAGGATTTTCAAAACACCTTCTCTCAAATCCGCTTTACTGGCATGTCGTAGTTCTGAAGTAACAGCAGACTCAAAACTGTTGAATTCAGATTCAGTTAGAATTTGTGACATCAGCTGTGTGACTTCTACTAACGACATGTCGTAGAGACGCATTTTGCTAATCAGTGCTCTTCTAAATTCACAAAAATTTGTGCATGCTGAGGGTAAGCCCTGGGACAATCTCTCTATATCTTTAGGTTCCAGCATTTTTGCAATTGCTTGAACCTGGACAACAGCAGAGTTGGGAGGAACACTTTCAATTCCCTCAATTCCCTGAGATCTTCTCCTAGCACCACATACCTTCACTGAATCTACAGGCACATCAGTTACTGATTGGATGGCTACATCTGTTTCAAAGAAAGCTTGTAAGGCAGGATAAAGGTTATCAGGCTGACTAACTTCCATATCAGTTTTTTCTAAAGCTTTGTTGCGGTTCAATTTCTTAGTCAAAGCGGATATTCTAGCCCGAAGCTCTTTGTTCTGTTCCTCTAGCTCTGAGTTACGCTGAGACTGTTGTGTAGCTAGCGCTAAACCAAATTCTCTGTGGCAGCAGATAATGCCTTTCACATTGTTTTTACGAATACATGCTCCAAGTACTTTTTTACATTCATCTACAGACCAAGTCTTGTCTGGATGGATCTCATATTTCTTAGTTAATTTGTGTCTAACTTTTTCAGTTACTATTAGGTTCATTTGCACTCCTAACAGTGATTTGAATTCGCTATCTGACCACAAAGGAGTTGCGAGACCACCTTTTTCAGTTGTGGGGATCAGCCTAGCATTCTTTCTAACCATTTTGTGAGTTTCTTTGTTACCACACAATCACAACACTAAAACTTCTCTGATCAACAGAGGGTACGCTTGTTAACACAGATCAACTATAGTTAACCTTTCCTGAATTAACAGAAGACAACACAAACTACTAGCACTTTACACTAGTCTTCTCTGCCTAAACAGAGGGTAACAGATATTAGCACTTTACGCTAAACTTTTCTCTCTGAAGAGAGGATCAACAATTCTTCTCTGCCGAAACAAAGGATAACAGATATTAGCACGTAATGCTAATCTTCTCTACCTAAAATAGAGGATAAACAATTCTTCTCTGCCGAAACAAAGGATAACAGATATTAGCACGTAATGCTAATCTTCTCTACCTGAAATAGAGGATAACTGATATTAGAACGTAATGCTAATCTTCTCTACCTGAAATAGAGGATAACTGATATTAGCACGTAATGCTAATCTTCTCTACCTGAAATAGAGGATAACTTGGCTGTTAAACAAACCCTGCAGCTGTTTGTTAACA
>VONZ01003272.1:0-43811 GCA_012976165.1 Labeo catla
TCTCCAGACTCTCTAGATCAATAATTATCAAAAACATGTTGAATTTTGTCCTTCGGTTAGCTATAACGGGGTCATTTAGAAAAGGGGCGTGGCCACATATACCCAAAAGCCTAAAAAACCTAACCAGAAACTCAAAACTTCCCAAAAGTTGGAGAAAACATGTGTCACATGACTCTTAAAAAGCATGTAAAATTTCATGGGGATCGGACCATAGGTGGCGCTATGACAGTTAAAATGGCTTTAACAACATGAAATTTAAAAAGTAAATTGCCTTAAATTGCTATACCATGCTCATATAATCACAAAAACACTAGAACTTCATACCATATGATAGATCTCCTCATGCTGAGCAACTTTGCCTCAAGAACCATTGCTGGCAATCAAGTCATTTATTACATATTCACAAATATGTGAAAAACCCACTTTTGCAAACTAGTCTTAGGTTATTCACTCGATTTCGATCAAACCACTGCAGCACAGTTCTCCAGACTCCCTAGATCAATAATTATCAAAAAAAGTTTAACTTTTCACTCACAGTCGCAAAGGGGCGCCAAAACCTTCACAAGAGGCGGGGCCACTTTTAGTAAAAAGGCTATAACTTTGGAACAGAATGACATATCATCACCAAACTCAGAACACATATGTAAAACCTCAGCCTTTGGTCAAATCCAAAAAATTGCGGAGCTTGACCACTTGGTGGCGCTATAATAGAGAAAAAACATAAAAATGGCTATAACTTCTCTACCGTCAGTCCAATCAACCTGAAAAATTGGTATGCAGGGTCTCTGTCCAATGTGCCATAAGGGTTTATGAGAACATTGGCGTATCTAAAAAAACATGGCCGCCATCGACCAACGAAGTTTGAGGTCCTATTAGACAAGGTTAACGAAGGTCAATCAGAACGAAACTCACTGGCCATGTTCGACTCATGGCTCTAAAGGTCTGTAGGAATTTTGAAAGAAATCGGCCACTAGTTGGCGCTAACGAGTTTTATGGCTCTGTACACACGTGGTGTTTCACACATCCACACAATATGCATATCATTTGATAGATCTCCTCATGATGAACAACTTTGCCTCAAGAACCATTGCTGTCAATCAAATCGTTCATTAATTATTGACATATATGTGAAAAACCTACTTTTGCGAACTAGTCCTAGGTTTTTCACTCAATCTCGATCAAACCACTGCAGCGCACTTCTCCAGCCTCTCTAGATCAATAATTATCAAAAAAATGTAGAATTTTGTCCTTTGGTTAGCTATAACGGGGTCATTTAGAAAAGGGGCGTGGTCACATATATCCAAAAGCCTATAAACCCTAAACAAAAACTCAAAACTTTACAAAAGTTGAAGAAAACATGTGTCAGATGACTCTTAAGAAGCATGCAAAGTTTCGTGAAGATCGGACCATAGGTGGCGCTATAACAGGTAAAAAGGCTTCAAAAACACAAGCTGTGTATGGTAAATGGCAAATGACAAACTGTTCATTGCTTAAGTCTTTTAAAAACATATATTCATTTAAACAAAATTAAAAAAAAAAACATTCAATAAACGAGACAGTGTCTCACTTCATTAAGACTTGTTTGACTGTTGAAATCTCCTGAATGAATGATTCAATGACATACTTTTTTTTTAAACGGGCATTTGTCGCCACCTCCTGGCGGAAGAGGATAAGCGTTACAATAGATACACCTGTTAAAATACTTACGTTTTGATCGCTACTGTAGACAATAAGTGTTTATACCCAAACTATAAACTTTTATCCCAGTACTTCTATTATTTAAATATATGTAACACCTAAATAATGATTATAATGTGGTTGAAAAGACTGTTTGTGTTGCTCTTTCTGCGTTCACATTTACTCCGACCTTCTGATTCATTAACATGGGCAGCGACAAAACCTGCTTCTCACGCTCCACTGACACTGGCGATGTGAAACAGTCCTAATAGACATAGATAACTCATTGTCATTTAGGAATAAGATTGCATGGGTGTTTGAATCGACACCTCAATATTTTAAGGATTAATAGTGCAGCTCTAATGTAAACATGGCAAAATGTTGTGGGAGGATACTGTCACGAGATCTTGTGAAATCCGACTGATCTCGTCACATCCCTACCATTTAGATAGCCACTTAATAATAAGATCATGATCTACTGTACCGGAGTCTATAAAACCTAAAAGAAAAGAAAATTTCACAAACCTAAGGCAAATCATCATCATATGATTCTAAACAAGCCTGCATTTTAAAGACATCAGGCAAAAAAAGGCAATGTAACAGTTATAAAGCTCAAAAACTATGCATCGCTCTTTAAAATGTCATGAAATTACAACTATAACCACTAGATGGCAGTAAAAGAACAATAATGCCTCATTGAAATGAACAGTGCTATTCACAGATTTTCCATTCATTTCAATTCATGCAAAGACTAAATCACTATATAACATTTCAAATCACATTTAGTCAAAGTTTAACACTTCATTTAAACACATATATCATATTTGACAATAATACAAGATTATGATTACAGTGAAACCTGAAAACTATATATAAAATCTTAAAAAGACTTGCACTAAACATTTTGTCACCTACCATTTAATACACAAATCTCTTACGTGCAACAAAATGTGTGTGTGTGTGTGTGTGTGTGTGTAGTAATGCTTAATGAACATCAATATAACAGTTTAACTATTTAATTTCTGTTTGTGAGTGTATTCTCCATCATGGATGTGTTTTATTGTGTTAGCCATATATTTTACATTGGACTACATCTTAAATCCACACCACCTTTTTTTGATGCTAAACAGGCATGCAAAGTTTCATGAAGGGGGCACTATAACAGTTAAAACGGCTTCAAAAACAAAATTTCTATGGTAATTGGCCTCAACTTGCTAAAAACATGCAAATATATTCACACAACCACTAGATCTTCATATCATATGATATAGATGTCCTCATTCTGAACAACTTTGCCTCCAGGACCATTGCTGTCAATCCAACTATTCTTTAAATATGTTATATTATTTAAAAAAAAAACCTACTTTTGTAAACTAGTCCTAGGTTTTAAACTCAAAATACATAAAATCACTGTAGTAACATTCTCTGGACCCTCTAGATCAACAATTATCAAAAAAATGTTGAACATTTGCATTTAGTCAGTAAAAACAGCACCTCTTAATAATAAGATCATGATCTACTGTACCCAAAAATCTATAAATCCTAAAAGAAAACAAAATTTCACAAACCTAAGTAAAATCATTATCATATGATTCTGAAGAAGCATACAATTTTATCAACATAAGGCAAAAAAGGCAAATTTACAGTTAGAAACTTAAAACAATGCATCCTTTTTTTAAAACGCCATGAAATTGCAACTTTAACCACTAGATGGCAGTAGAAGACCATTAATGCATCATTAACCAGACTACAACAGTGCATTTCATGGCTTGTTTTCAATTAATTTCAATTTATACATAAACTAAATCACTGTTACAACATTTCAAATCACATTTAGTCAAAGTTTAACACTTAAATTATACAGATATATCATATTTGACAATAATACAAGATTATGATTACAGCGAAACCTGAAAATGATATATAAAATCTTAAAGACAATATTTGCACTAAACATTTTGTCACCTACCATTTATTACACAAATCTTCAAGGTGCAACAAATTATGTCTGTGTGTGTAAAAGCAGTAATGCTCAATGAACATTAATATAACAGTTTAACTATTTAATTTCTGTGTTTGTGAGTGTATTCTCCATCATGGATGTGTTTTAGTGTGTGTTTAACCATATATTTTGCGTTGGACTACATCTTAAATCCACATAACCTTAAAGGCCTTATTTGCTCGAACCCCGGTAATTGCTGCTTGCAGCTATATTATCTATTTGTATTTGTTAGGATAATTTTTTTTTCCCCATAAAACTGAATGGGCAGCCCAAACCGTAAGGCCTAGAGACTTGAAACTTGGCCAGAAGGTAGAGCTCCCTGTGGGGACATTCTGACAAAGACTGAGCCTAATCGGCCTAAAGGTGGCGCTACAACGAAAAAAACTAAAATTTTTGACATTTTTGGCCATAGCTCGTACAATTTTTGTCGTAGACTGAAAAACTTTACATCGTTGCAATCCATGGGTCAATACGCACAAAATTGCTCTGCGGTGTTTGTTGCTCTAGGACGTACCGTTTTTCCGCAAAATGGTGTTATATCCGAAACCTACTTTTGCGAACTAGTCCTAGGTTTTTCGCCCGATTGGGACCAAACCAGAGCAGAAATGTTCTCTGGACAGTGAATATCAATAATTATCAAAAAAAGTTGAAATTTTGACTCACGGTCGAATAGGAATGCCAAAACGTTTTATGCTAACATTACCAAATTCTTACATTTGGCTATAACTTTTGAATGGAATGAGATATCTACACCAAACTCGGTACACATGTGCATAAGCTCAATCTTTGGTAAAATAAAAAAAATTGCACAGCTCTGCCACTTGGTGGCGCTATAAGCCTGAAAAAACATATTATTGGCTATAAATACACCGCCGTTAGTCCGATTGACTTGAAAATTGGTATGCAGTCTCTTGGACTAAAGGGGCACAAGTGTATATGAGGACATTGGCGTATCTCAAAAAACATGGCCGCCATTGGCCAATGAAATTTGAGCACCTATTTGACAAGGTTAACGGAGGTCGATCGGAACAAAACTCAGTGGGCATGTTCAACTCATGGCCCTAAAGGTCTGTAAGAATTTTGAAAGAAATCGGCCACTAGTTGGCGCTAACGAATTCTATGGCTCTGTAATCACATGGTGTTTCACACATCCACACAATATGCATACCATTTGATAGATCTCCTCATGATGAACAACTTTGCCTCAAGAACCATTGCTGTCAATCAAATCGTTCATTAATTATTCACAAATATGTGAAAAACCTACTTTTGCGAACTAGTCCTAGGTTTTTTGCTCAATCTCGATCAACCCACTGCAGTAATATTCTCTGGACTCTCTAGATCAATAATTATCAAAAAAATGTTGATTTTTTTCCTTTGGTTAGCTATAACTGGGTTAATTTACAAAAGGGGTGTGGCCACATATACCCAAAAGCCTATAAAACCAAAACGAAAACTCAAAACTTTACAAAAATTGGTGAAAATATGTGTCAGATGATTCTTAACAAGCATGCAAAGTTTCATGGAGATCGGAGCATAGGTGGCGCTATAACAGCTAAAAAGGCTTTAAAAACAAGATTTCTATGGTAAATGGCCTCAAATTGTTAAAAAATGCTCATCTATTCACACAAACACTAGATCTTACACTTACATCTGTATGATATATCCCCTCATTCTGAACAACTTTGCATACCACCTAAAAGGCCTTAATGCTCGAACCCCGGTAATTGCTGCTTGCAGCTATATTTAGGGGTTCGAGTGCGTAGCACTGAAACCCTATTGTAATTGTAAGGATTTTTAGGGGTTCGAGCGCGTAGCGCTGAAACCCTATTGTAATTGTTAGGATTTTTTTTATTATTATTATTATTATTATTCTTCCCTAAAACTGAATGTGCAGCCCAAACCGTAAGGCCTAGAGAGCTGAAACTTGGTCAGATGGTAGTAGTCCCCCTCGCTACTCAGATACAAAGACTCAGCCAAATCGGCCTATAGGTGGCGCTACAGCGATCAAAAACGCGAAAGTGCTCATAACTCCTAAACCGCTTGTCATAGACTCAAAAATTTTACATTTTTGGAATCCTTGGGTCAATACAAATTGAAAAACCCCCCTGTGATTTGGGGTCCTGGAGGCCCCGTTTTTCCGCAAATGTTAATTATGTCCGAAACCTACTTTTGCGAACTAGTCCTAGGTTTTTCGCCCGATCGGAACCAAACCACTGCAGAAATGTTCTCTGGACAGTGTATACCAATAATTATTAAAAAAAAGTTGAAATTTTGACTCATCGTTGCGAAGGGGCCCCAAAAAGTTTGTCAGGTGGGAGACCATTTTTACTAAAATGGCTATAACTCATGAACCAAATGAGGTATCTTCACCAAACTTGGTACGCATATGTAAGAGCTCAATCTTTGGTCAAATCAAAAAAATTGCATAGCTCTGCCACTTGGTGGCGCTATAAGGGAAAAAAACACGAAAATGCCTATAACTACGCAACCGTTAGTCCGATCGACCTCAAACTTGGTATGTAGTGTCTTTGTCCAATGTGCCATAAGGGTCTATAAGGACATTGGTGTATCTCAAAAAACATGGCCGCCATCAGCCAATGAAGTTTGAGCACCCATTAGACAAGGTTAACGGACGTCAATCGGAACGAAACTCACTGGGCATGTTTGACTCATGGCCCTAAAGGACTGTAAGAATTTTGAAAGAAATCGGCCACTAGTTGGAGCTAACGAGTTTTTTGCCTCTGTAACTTGCCTCACTCACGTGGTGTTTCACACATCCACACAATATGCATATCATTTGATAGATCTCCACATGCTGAGCAACTTTGCCTCAAGAACCATTGCTGTCAATCAAATCATTCATTAATTATTCACAAATATGTGAAAAACCTACTTTTGCGAACTAGTCCTAGGGTTTTCACTCAATCTCGATCAAACCACTGCAGCACAGTTCTCCAGACTCTCTAGATCAATAATTATCAAAAAAATGTTGAATTTTGTCCTTTGGTTAGCTTTAACAAGGTCATTTACAAAAGGGGCGTGGCCACATATACCCAAAAGCCTATAAAACCTAAACGAAAACTCAAAACTTTACGAAAAATGGTGAGAACATGTGTCAGGTGACTCTTAACAAGCATGCAAAGTTTCGTGAAGATCGGACCATAGGTGGCGCTATAACAGTTAAAAAGGCTTTAAAAACATAAGCTGTGTATGGTAAGTGGCTTCAAATGGCTAAATAAATGCTCATCTTTTCACACAAAGACTAGATCTTCATATCATTTGATAGATCTCCTCATGATGAACAACTTTGCCTCAAGAACCATTGCTGTCAATCAAACCGTTCATTAATTATTCACAAATATGTTAAAAACCTACTTTTGTGAACTAGTCCTAGGTTTTTCGCTTAATCTCGATCAAACCACTGCAGTAATATTCTCTGGACTCTCTAGATCAATAATTATCAAACAAATGTTGAATTTTGTCCTTCGGTTAGCTATAACGGGGTCATTTACAACAGGGGCGTGGCCACATATACACAAAAGCCTATCAATACTAAACAAAAACTCAAAACTTTACGAAAATTGGTGAAAACATGTGTCAGATGATTCTTAACAAGCATGCAAAGTTTCGTAAAGATCGGACCATAGGTGGCGCTATAAGAGTTAAAAAGGCTTCAAAAACACAAGCTGTGTATGGTAAATGGCAAATGACAAACTGTTCATTGCTTAAGTCTTTTAAAAACATATATTCATTTAAACAAAAATAAAAAAAAAAACATTCAATAAAGGAGACAGTGTCTCACTTCATTAAGGTTTGTGAATGAATGATTCAATGACATACCTTTTTTTTAAACGGGCAGTTGTCGCCACCTCCTGGGGAAGAGGATAAGCGTTACAATAGATACACGTGTTAAAATACTTTCGTTTTTATCGCTACTGTAGACAATAAGTGTTTATACCCAAACTATAAACTTTTATCCCAGTACTTCTATTATTTAAATATCTGTAACACCGAAATAATGATTATAATGTGGTTGAAAAGACTGTTTGTGTTGCTCTTTCTGCGTTCACATTTACTCCGACCTTCTGATTCATTAACATGGCAGCGACAAAACCTGCTTCTCACGCTCCACTGACACTGGCGATGTGAAACAGTCCTAATAGACATAGATAACTCGTTGTCATTTAGGAATAAGATCGCGTGGGTGTTTGAATCGACACCTCAATATTTTAAGGATTAATAGTGCAGCTCTAATGTAAACATGGCAAAATGTTGTGGGAGGATACTGTCACGAGATCTTGCGAAATCCGACTGGTCTCGTCACATCCCTACCATTTAGATAGCCACTTAATAATAAGATCATGATCTACTGTACCCGAGTCTATAAAACCTAAAAGAAAAGAAAATATCACAAACCTAAGTCAAATCATCATCATATGATTCTAAACAAGCCTGCATTTTAAAGACATCAGGCAAAAAAGGCAATGTAACAGTTATAAAGCTTAAAAACAATGCATCGCTATTCAAAATGTAATGAAATTACAAATATAACCACTAGATGGCAGTAGAAGACCACCAATGGCTCATTGAAATGCGCAGTGCTATTCACAGATTTTCCATTCATTTCAATTCATGCAAAGACTAAATCACTATATAACATTTCAAATCACATTTAGTCAAACTTTAACACTTCATTTAAACACATATATCATATTTGACAATAATACAAGATTATGATTACAGTGAAACCTGAAAACTATATATAAAATCTTAAAAAGACTTGCACTAAACATTTTGTCACCTACCATTTAATACACAAATCTCTTACGTGCAACAAAATGTGTGTGTAGTAATGCTTAATGAACATTAATATAACAGTTTAACTATTTAATTTCTGTTTGTGAGTTTATTCTCCATCATGGATGTGTTTTATTGTGTTAGCCATATATTTTGCATTGGACTACATCTTAAATCCACACAACCTTTTATGATGCTAAACAGGCATGCAAAGTTTCATGAAGATCAGACCATAGGTGGCACTATAACAGTTAAAACGGCTTCAAAAACAAAATTTCTATGGTAATTGGCCTCAACTTGCTAAAAACATGCAAATATATTCACCCAACCACTAGATCTTCATATCATATGATATAGATGTCCTCATTCTGAACAACTTTGCCTCCAGGACCATTGCTGTCAATCCAACTATTCTTTAAATATGTTATATTATTTAAAAAAAAAACCTACTTTTGTAAACTATTCCTAGGTTTTAAACTCAAAATACATAAAATCACTGTAGTAACATTCTCTGGACCCTCTAGATCAACAGTTATCAAAAAAATGTTGAACATTTGCATTTAGTCAGTAAAAACAGCACCACTTAATAATAAGATCATGATCTACTGTACCCAAAAATCTATAAATCCTAAAAGAAAACAAAATTTCACAACCCTAAGTAAAATCATTATCATATGATTCTAAAGAAGCATACAATTTTATCAACATAAGGCAAAAAAGGCAAAGTTACAGTTATAAACTTAAAACAGTGCATCCTTTTTTTAAAACGCCATGAAATTGCAACTTTAACCACTAGATGGCAGTAGAAGACCATTAATGCATCATTAAACAGACTACAACAGTGCATTTCATGGCTTGTTTTCAATTAATTTCAATTTATGCATAAACTAAATCACTGTTACAACATTTCAAATCACATTTAGTCAAAGTTTAACACTTAAATTATTCAGATATATCATATTTGACAATAATACAAGATTATGATTACAGCGAAACCTGAAAATGATATATAAAATCTTAAAGTCAATATTTGCACTAAACATTTTGTCACCTACCATTTATTACACAAATCTTCAAGGTGCAACAAATTATGTCTGTGTGTGTAAAAGCAGTAATGCTTAATGAGCATTAATATAACAGTTTAACTATTTAATTTCTGTGTTTGTGTGTTTGTGAGTGTTTTCTCCATCATGGATGTGTTTTAGTGTGTGTTTAGCCATATATTTTGCGTTGGACTACATCTTAAATCCTCACAACCTTAAAGGCCTTAAATGCTCGAACCCCGATAATTGCTGCTTGCAGCTATATTTATTATTATTATTATTATTATTATTATTATTATTATTCTTCCCTAGAACTGATCGTGCAGCCCAAACCGTAAGGCCTAGAGAGCTGAAACTTGGTCAGAAGGTAGTAGTCACCCTCGCTACTCAGGCACAAAGAACCGGCCCAATCGGCCTAAAGGTGGCGCTACAGCGCAAAAAACTAACTTTTTTTACATTTTTGGCCCTAGCTCGTACATTTTTTGTCGTAGACTCAAAAACTTTACATCGTTGCGATCCTTGGGTCAATACGCACAAAAGTGCACTGGCGCAGATTTTTTGTACGAAGCCCGGTTTTTCCGCAAAATGGCCGAATGTCCGAAACCTACTTTTGCGAACTAGTCCTAGGTTTTTCGCCCGATCGGAACCAAACCAGTGCAGAAATGTTCTCTGGACACTGAATATCAATAATTATCAAAAAAAAGTTGAAATTTTGCCTCATCGTTGCGAAGGGGCCCCAAAAAGTTTGTCAGGTGGAGGACCATTTTTACTAAAATGGCTATAACTCATGAACCAAATGAGATATCTTCACCAAACTCGGTACACATGTGTATAAGCAGAATCTTTGGTCAAATAAAAACAATTGCACAGCTCTGCCACTTGATGGCGCTATAAGCCTGAAAAAACATAAAAATGCAATAACTATGCAATCGTTAGTCTGATCGACCTGAAAATTGGTATGCAGTGTCTCTGTCCAATGTGCCATAAGGGTCTATGAGAACATTGGTGTATCTCAAAAAACATGGCCGCCATCGGCCAACGAAGTTTGAGCACCCATTAGACAAGGTTAACAGAGGCTGATCGGAACGAAACTCACTGGGCATATTCGACTCATGGCCCTAAAGGTCTGTAAGAATTTTGATACAAATCGGCCACTAGTTGGCGCTAACGAGTTTTTTGCCTCTCTAACGTGCCTCACTCACATGGTGTTTCACACATCCACACAATATGCATATCATTTGATAAATCTCCACATGCTGAGCAACTTTGCCTCAAGAACCATTGCTGTCAATCAAATCATTCATTAATTATTTACAAATATGTGAAAAACCTACTTTTGCGAACTAGTCCTAGGTTTTTCGCTCAATCTCGATCAAACCACTGCAGCGCAGTTCTCCAGACTCTCTAGATCAATAATTATCAAAAAAATGTTGAATTTTGTCCTTCGGTCAGCTATAACGGGGTCATTTATAAAAGGGGCGTGGCCACATATATCCAAAAGCCTATAAAACCTAAACAAAAACTCAAAACTTTACAAAAGTTGGAGAAAACATGTGTCAGATGACTCTTAACAAGCATGTAAAATTTTATGGAGATCGGACCATAGGTGGCGCTATGACATTTAAAAAGACTTCAAAAACACAAAATTTCAAAAATAAATAGCCTTAAATTGCTATAACATGCTCATATAATCACAGAAACACAAGATCTTCATACCATATGATAGATCTCCTCATGCTGAGCAACTTTGCCTCAAGAACCATTGCTGTCAATCAAGTCGTTTATTACATATTCACAAATATGTGAAAAACCTACTTTTGCGAACTAGTCCTAGGTTATTCACTCGATCTCGATCAAACCACTGCAGCACAGTTCTCCAGACTCTCTAGATTAATAATTATCAAAAAAAAATTGAACTTTTGACTCACGGTCGCAAAGGGGCGCCAAAGCGTTCAAAAGAGGCGGGGCCACTTTTAGAAAAATGGCTGTAACTTTGGAACAGAATGACATATCATCACCAAACTCAGAACACCAATGTAAAAGCTCAGCCTTTGGTGAAATCCAAAAAATTGCGGAGCTTGACCACTTGGTGGCGCTATAATAGAGAAAAAACATAAAAATGGCTATAACTTCGCAACCGTCAGTCCAATCAAACTGAAAATTGGTATGCAGTGTCTCTGTCCAATGTGCCATAAGGGTCTATGAGAACATTTGCGTATCTCAAAAAACATGGCCACCATCGACCAATGAATTTTGAGCACCTATTAGACAAGGTTAACGGAGGCCGATCGGAACGAAACTCACTGGGCATGTTCGACTCATGGCCCTAAAGGTCTGTAAGAATTTTGAAACAAATCGGCCACTAGTTGGCGCTAACGAGTTTTATAGCTCTGTAATCACGTGGTGTTTCACAACTCCACACAATATGCATATCATTTGATAGATCTCCTCATGATGAACAACTTTGCCTCAAGAACCATTGCTGTCAATCAAACCGTTCATTAATTATTCAAAAATATGTCAAAACCCTACTTTTGCGAACTAGTCCTAGGTTTTTCGCTCAATCTCGATCAAACCACTGCAGTCATATTCTCTGGACTCTCTAGATCAATAATTATCAAAAAAATGTTGATTTTTTTCCTTTGGTTAGCTATAACTGGGTTAATTTACAAAAGGGGTGTGGCCACATATACCCAAAAGCCTATAAAACCAAAACGAAAACTCAAAACTTTACAAAAATTGGTGAAAACATGTGTCAGATGATTCTTAACAAGCGTGCAAAGTTTCATGGAGATCGGAGCATAGGTGGCGCTATAACAGCTAAAAAGGCTTTAAAAACAAGATTTCCATGGTAAATGGCCTCAAATTGTTAAAAAATGCTCATCTATTCACACAAACACTAGATCTTACACTTACATCTGTATGATATATCCCCTCATTCTGAACAACTTTGCATACCACCTAAAAGGCCTTAATGCTCGAACCCCGGTAATTGCTGCTTGCAGCTATATTTATTATTATTATTATTATTATTCTTCCCTAGAACTGATCGTGCAGCCCAAACCGTAAGGCCTAGAGAGCTGAAACTTGGTCAGAAGGTAGTAGTCCTCCTCGCTACTCAGGCGCAAAGAACCGGCCCAATCGGCCTAAAGGTGGCGCTACATCGCAAAAAACTAACTTTTTTTACATTTTTGGCCATAGCTCGTACAATTTTTGTAGTAGACTCAAAAACTTTACATCGTTGCAATGCTTGGGTCAATACGCACAAAAGTGCACTGGCGCAGATTTTTCGTACGAAGCCCGGTTTTTCCGCAAAATGGCGCTATGTCCGAAACCTACTTTTGCGAACTAGTCCTAGGTTTTTCGATGGATCGGAACCAAACCAGTTCTGAAATGTTCTCTGCACAGTGAATATCAATAATTATCAAAAAAAAGTTGAAATTCTGACTCACGGTCAAATAGGAATGCCAAAATGTTCTATGTTAACGTTAGCAAATTCTTACATTTGGCTATAACTTTTGAATGGAATGAGATATCTACACCAAACTCGGTACACATGTGTATAAGCTCAATCTTTGGTCAAATAACAAAAATTGCACAGCTCTGCCACTTGATGGCGCTATAAGCCTGAAAAAACATAAATTGACTATAACTATGCAATCGTTAGTCTGATCGACCTGAAAATTGGTATGCAGTGTCTCTGTCCAATGTGCCATAAGGGTCTATGAGGACATTGGCGTATCTCAAAAAACATGGCCGCCATCAGCCAACGAAGTTTGAGCACCCATTAGACAAGGTTAACGGAGGCCGATCGGAACGAAACTCACTGGGCATATTCGACTCATGGCCCTAAAGGTCTGTAAGAATTTTGAAACAAATCGGCCACTAGTTGGCGCTAACGAGTTTTTTGCCTCTCTAACGTGCCTCACTCACGTGGTGTTTCACACATCCACACAATATGCATATCATTTGATAGATCTCCACATGCTGAGCAACTTTGCCTCAAGAATCATTGCTGTCAATCAAATCATTCATTAATTATTCACAAATATGTGAAAAACCTACTTTTGCGAACTAGTCCTAGGTTTTTCACTCAATCTCGATCAAACCACTGCAGCGCAGTTCTCCAGACTCTCTAGATCAATAATTATCAAAAAAATGTTGAATTTTGTCCTTTGGGTAGCTATAACTGGGTCATTTAGAAAAGGGGCGTGGCCACATATACCCAAAAGCCTATAAAACCTAAACAACAACTCAAAACTTTACAAAAGTTGGTGAAAACATGTGTCAGATGACTCTTAAGAAGCATGTAAAATTTCATGGAGATCCGACCATAGGTGGCGCTATGACAGTTAAAGAGGCTTCAACAACACGAAATTTCAAAATTAAATTGCCTTAAATTGCTATAACGTGCTCATATAATCACAGAAACACTAGAACTTCATACCATATGATAGATCTCCTCATGCTGAGCAACTTAGCCTCAAGAACCTTTGTTGTCAATCAAGTCGTTTATTACATATTCACAAATATTTGAAAAACCTACTTTTGCGAACTAATATTAGGTTATTCACTCGATCTCGATCAAACCGCTGCAGCACAGTTCTTCAGACTCCCTAGATCAATAATTATCAAAAAAAAGTTAAACTTTTGACTCACAGTCGCAAAGGGGCGCCAAAACGTTCAAAAGAGGCGGGTCCACTTTTAGTAAAATGGCTATAACTTTGGAACAGAATGACATATCATCACCAAACTCGGAACATATATGTAAAATCTCAGCCTTTGGTCAAATCCAAAAAATTGCGGAGCTTCACCACTTGGTGGCGCTATAATAGAGAAAAAACATAAAAATGGCTATAACTTCGCAACTGTCAGTCCAATCAACCTGAAAATTGGCATGCAGTGTCTCTGTCCAATGTGCCATAAGGGTCTATGAGGACATTGGCGTATCTCAAAAAACATGGCCGCCATCGACCAACGAAGTTTGAGCACCTATTAGACAAGGTTAACAGAGGCCGATCGGAACGAAACTCACTGGCCATGTTTGCCTCATGGCCCTAAAGGTCTGTAAGAATTTTGAAAGAAATCGGCCACTAGTTGGCGCTAACGAGTTTTATGGCTCTGTAATCACGTGGTGTTTCACACATCCACACAATATGCATATCATTTGATAGATCTCCTCATGATGAACAACTTTGCCTCAAGAGCCATTGCTGTCAATCAAACCGTTCATTAATTATTCAAAAATATGTCAAAAACCTACTTTTGCGAACTAGTCCTAGGTTTTTCGCTCAATCTCGATCAAACCACTGCAGTCATATTCTCTGGACTCTCTAGATCAATAATTATCAAAAAAATGTTGAATTTTGTCCTTTGGTTAGCTATAACGGGGTCATTTAGAAAAGGGGCGTGGCCACACATATCCAAAAGCCTATAAAAGCTAAACAAAAACTCAAAACTTTACGAAAGTTGGAGAAAACATGTGTCAGATGACTCTTAACAAGCATGCAAAGTTTCGTGAACATCGGACCATAGGTGGCGCTATAACAGTTAAAAAGGCTTCAAAAACACAAGCTGTGTATGGTAAATGGCTTCAAATTGCTAAATAAATGCTCATATATTCACACAAACACTAGATCTTCATATCATTTGATAGATCTCCTAATGATGAACAACTTTGACTTTTGGACCATTAATGTCAATCCAACTGTTCTTTAAATATTTCATATTATTTAAAAAACCTACTTTTGTGAACTAGTTGTAGGTGTTTAACTCAAAATCAATGAAACCACTGCAGTAAAATTGCCTGGACTCTCTAGATAAACATTTATCCAAAAAAAAAAGTTAAACATTTGCATTTAGATAGCCATTTAGTAGGGGTGTGACGAGATACTAATTGGGTGTAACTTTTGGGTTCACGAGAACGAGACGAGACGAGATTTTTAAACTTTTCTTAAGAAATCCTCAATGATGAAATATATAGGGAAAATAGTCTTTCATTCAACTGAACAACACAAAATGCAAAAAAATTAAGGTGCATTTTGAACTTTATGAAATTAAACTTCAATTTTAATGAATAATATGCAGTAATAAACAACATTTAAACAAGAGCTTCATGATTCTGGATAAATGGAGAATCCTAGTTGTTTTTTTATAAATGGGAGATTACGATTCTCTCACGATTCTGGAGAAAAAAAGATTAGAAAACTAAACAAAATAACAATTTACTAGTGGTTCTGACAAACTGTTCATTGCTAAAGTCTTTTAAAAACATATATTCATTTAAACAAAAAAAAAAAAAAAACATTCAATAAAGGAGACACTGTCTCACTTTATTAAGACTTGTTTGACTATTGAAATCTCCTGAATGAATGATTTAATGACATACTTTTTTTTTAAACGGGCAGTTGTCGCCACCTCCTGGCGGAAGAGGATAAGCGTTACAATAGATACACGTGTTAAAACACTTTCGTTTTGATCGCTACTGTAGACAATAAGTGTTTATACCCAAACTATAAACTTTTATCCCAGTACTTCTATTATTTAAATATCTGTAACACAGAAATAATGATTATAATGTGGTTGAAAAGACTGTTTGTGTTGCTCTTTCTGCATTCACATTTACTCCGACCTTCTGATTCATTAACATGGGCAGCGACAAAACGTGTTTCTCACGCTCCACTGACACTCGCGATGTGAAACAGTCCTAATAGACACAGATAACTCGTTGTCATTTAGGAATAAGATCGCGTGGGTGTTTGAATCGACACCTCGATATTTTAAGGATTAATAGTGCAGATTAATGTAAACATGTCAAAATGTTGTGGGAGGATACTGTCACGAGATCTCGCGAAATCCGACTGGTCTCGTCACATCCCTACCATTTAGATAGCCACTTAATAATAAGATCATGATCTACTGTACCCGAGTCTATAAAACCTAAAAGAAAAGAAAATTTCACAAACCTAAGTCAAATCATCATCATACGATTCTAAACAAGCCTGCATTTTAAAGACATCAGGCAAAAAAGGCAATGTAACAGTTATAAAGCTCAAAAACTATGCATCGCTCTTTAAAATGTCATGAAATTACAACTATAACCACTAGATGGCAGTAGAAGACCACTAATGGCTCATTGAAATGAACAGCGCTATTCACAGATTGTTTTCCATTCATTTCAATTCATGCAAAGAGTAAATCACTGTTATAACATTTCAGATCACATTTAGTCAAAGTTTAACACTTAATTTAAACACATATATTCATATTTGACAATAATACAAGATTATGATTACAGTGAAACCTGAAAATTATATATAAAATCTTAAAAAGACTGGCACTAAACATTTTGTCACCTACCATTTAATACACAAATCTCTTATGTGCAACAAAATGTGTGTGTGTGTGTGTGTGTGTAGTAATGCTTAATGGACATTAATATAACAGTTTAACTATTTAATTTCTGTTTGTGAGTGTATTCTCCATCATGGATGTGTTTTAGTGTGTTAGCCATAAATTTTGCATTGGACTACATCTTAAATCCACACAACCTTTTATGATGCTAAACAGGCATGCAAAGTTTCATGAAGATCAGACCATAGTTGGCACTATAACAGTTAAAAAGGCTTCAAAAACAAAATTTCTATGGTAATTGGCCTCAACTTGCTAAAAACATGCAAATATATTCACACAACCACTAGCTGTTCATATCATATAATAGATGTCCTCATTCTGAACAACTTTGCCTCCAGGACCATTGCTGTCAATCCAACTGTTCTTTAAATATTTGATATTATTCATAAAACCTATTTTTTTTTTCAACTAGTCCTAGGTTTTTGACTCAAAACCAATAAAACCACTGCAGTAACATTCTCTGGACTCTCTAGATAAATTATTATCAAAAAATGTTGAATAGTTACATTTGGACAGTGATAACAGGGCCACTTAACAAGAGGATCATGATCTACTATACCCAAAAGTCCATAAAACCTAAAAGAAAACAAAATTTCACAAACCTAAGTAAAATCATCATCATACGATTTTAAACAAACATACATTTCATAGACATTATGCAAAAAAGGCCATGTAACAGTTATAAAGCTTAAAAGTAATGGATCTCTCTTTAAAACGTGAAATTGCAACTATAACCACTAGATGGCAGTAGAAGACCACTAATGGGTCACTGAAATGCCTAGAACAGTGCATTTTCATGGTTTCAAGCTTTAATTTCATACAAAGATGATACTAAATCACTGTTATAACATTTCAAATCACATTTAGTAAAACTTTACCTCTTCATTTATACAGATGTATTACATTTGACAATTATGCAAGATTATGATTACAGTGAAACCTGAAAATGATATATAAACTCTTAAAAACATAAGACTTACAGTAAGCATTTTGTCACCTACTATTTATGACCAAAATCTCTTATGTGCAACAAAATGTGTATGTGTATGTGTGTGTGTGTGTGTGTGTGTGTGTGTGTAATAATGCTTAATGAACTTTAATATAATAGTTTAACTATTTCATATTCTGTGTTTGTGATTGTATTGTCCATCATAGATGTGCTGTAGTGTTAGCCATATAGTTTGGGTTGGACTACATCCTAAAACCATAGCAACCATAGCATCGGATCATAGGTGGCGCTATAACAGTTAAAAAGGCTTCAAAAACACAACATTTCTATTGTAATTGGCCTCGAATTGCTAACAAATGCTCATTTTTTCACACAAACACTAGATCTTCATACCATATCTCCTCATTCTCAACAATTTTTTGTCTAAGACCATTGCTGTCAATCCAACTGTTCTTTAAATATGTTCTTTAAATCTACTGTACCCAAAAGCCTAAAATTTTTAAAAGAAAGCTTGCAACGTCTCAAAACTGTGACAAAAATGACAAATAATCTCATTCTAAATAAATATGCAAAATTTAAGAGAGACTGGGCAAAAATAACACTATAATAGTTATGATGTTTAAAATCTCAGTGTTTGTATGAGACATTGCATGAAATTGCAATAATAACCACTAGATGTCAGTAGAAGACCACTAATGGGCTTATTTAGCTGAACAGAACTGTTTTTAATAGGTTTGATGATCGATTAACACTTATAAAATCACTGTTATAAGATTTAAAATCACATTTAGGCAAAGCTTAAAATTTTGTTCATACAGACATATCAGTTTTTTACAATTATGCCACATTATGATTACAGTGAAATCTGAAAAAGACACAAACTGTTACAAAGAGAATACTTGCAAGTAAAAGTGTTGGCCCATATCATTTATTTCAAATATCTGTACAAGTGTGTGCATGTATGTCTCTGTGTGTGTAAACATGTTTATTCAGTATTAATATATTAGTTTAAACTTTTCGTTTCTGTGTGTGTACTTCTGTGAGCATATTCTCCATTTTCGATGTGTTTTACTGTCAGCCATGAATCCAGGTTGACGTAGACCCTAAGCATACCACCTTAAAGACCTTAAAATGCTCGAACCCCGGTAATTGCTGCTTGCAGCTATATTTATTATTATTATTATTATTATTATTTTCCGCTAAAACTGATCGTGCAGACCAAACCGTAAGGCCTAGAGAGCTGAAACTTGGGCAAAAGGTAGAGCTCCCCGTGGGGCCGTTCTGACAAAGTCTCGCCCAAATCGGCCTAAAGGTGGCGCTACAGCGCAAAAAACAAAATTTTTTTACATTTTTGGCCCTAGCTCGTACAATTTTTGTCGTAGACTCAAAAACTTTACATTGTTGCAATCCTTGGGTCAATACGCACAAAAGTGTACAGGTGCAATTTGGGCTCTAGGACATACCGTTTTTCCGCAAAATGGCCGAATGTCCGAAACCTACTTTTGCGAACTAGTCCTAGGTTTTTCACCCGATCGGAACCAAACCAGTGCAGAAATGTTCTCTGGACACTGAATATGAATAATTATCAAAAAAAGGTGAAATTTTGACTCATCGTTGCGAAAGGGCCCCAAAAAGTTTGTCAGGTGGAGGGCCATTTTTACTAAAATGGCTATAACTCATGAACCAAATGAGATATCTTCACCAAACTCGGTACACATGTGTATAAGCACAATCTTTGGTCAAATAAAAAAAATTGCTCAGCTCTGCCACTTGGTGGCGCTATAAGCCTGAAAAAACATAAAAATGACTATAACTATGCAATCGTTAGTCCGATCGACTTGAAAATTGGTATGCCGTGTCTCTGTCCAATGTGCCATAAGGGTCTATGAGGACATTGGCGTATCTCAAAAAACATGGCTGCCATTGGCCAATGAAGTTTGAGCACCTATTAGACAAGGTTAACGAAGGTCAATCGGAATGAATCTCACTGGGCATGTTCGACTCATGGCCCTAAACGTCTGTAAGAATTTTGAAAGAAATCGGCCACTAGTTGGCGCTAACGAGTTTTATGGCTCTGTAATCACGTGGTGTTTCACAAATCCACATAATATGCATATCATTTGATAGATCTCCTCATGATGAACAACTTTGCCTCAAGAACCATTGCTGTCAATCAAACCGTTCATTAATTATTCACAAATATGTGAAGAACCTACTTTTGCGAACTAGTCCTAGGTTTTTTGCTCAATCTCGATCAACCCACTGCAGCGCAGTTCTCCAGACTCTCTAGATCAATAATTATCAAAAAAATGTGGAATTTTGTCCTTTGGGTAGCTATAACGGGGTCATTTAGAAAAGGGGCGTGGTCACATATACCCAAAAGCCTATCAAACCTAAACAAACCCTCAAAACTTTACAAAAGTTGGAGAAAACATGTGTCAGATGACTCTTAACAAGCATGCAAAGTTTCGTGAAGATCGGACCATAGGTGGCGCTATAACAGTTAAAAAGGCTTCAAAAACACAAGGTGTGTATGGTAAATGGCTTCAAATGGCTAAATACATGCTCAAATATTCACACAAACACTAGATCTTCATATCATTTGATAGATCTCCTCATGATGAACACCTTTGCCTCAAGAACCATTGCTGTCAATCAAACCGTTCATTAATTATTCACAAATATCTTAAAACCCTACTTTTGCGAACTAGTCCTAGGTTTTTTGCTTAATCTCGATCAAACTACTGCAGTAATATTCTCTGGACTCTCTAGATCAATAATTATCAACAAAATGTTGAATTTTGTCCTTCGGTTAACTATAACAGGGTCATTTACAACAGGGGCGTGGCCACATATCCCCAAAAGCCTATCAAAACTAAAGAAAAACTCAAAACGTTACGAAAATTGGTGAAAACATGTGTCAGATGATTCTTAACAAGCATGCAAAGTTTCGCGAAGATCGGACCATAGGTGGAGCTATAACAGTTAAAAAGGCTTCAAAAACACAAGCTGTGTATGGTAAATGGCAAATGACAAACTGTTCATTGCTTAAGTCTTTTAAAAACATATATTCATTTAAACAAAATAAAAAAAAAAAAAACATTCAATAAAGGAGACAGTGTCTCCCTTCATTAAGACTTGTTTGACTATTGAAATTTCCTGAATGAATGATTTAATGACATACCTTTTTTTTTAAACGGGCAGTTGTCGCCACCTCCTGGCGGAAGAGGATAAGCGTGACAATAGATACACGTGTTAAAATACTTTCGTTTTTATCGCTACTGTAGACAATAAGTGTTTATGCCAAAACTATAAACTTTTATCCCAGTACTTCTATTATTTAAATATCTGTAACACAGAAATAATCATTATAATGTGGTTGAAAAGACTGTTTGTGTTGCTCTTTCTGCGTTCACATTTACTCCGATCTTCTGATTCATTAACATGGCAGCGACAAAACCTGCTTTTCACGCTCCCCTGACACTGGCGATGTGAAACAGTCCTAATAGACAAAGATAACGTGTTGTCATTTAGGAATAAGATCGCTTGGGTGTTTGAATCGACACCTCAATATTTTAAGGTTTAATAGTGCAGCTCTAATGTAAACACGGCAAAATGTTGTGGGAGGATACTGTCACGAGATCTCGCGAAATCCGACTGGTCTCGTCACATCCCTACCATTTAGATAGCCACTTAATAATAAGATCATGATCTACTGTACCCGAGTCTATAAAACCTAAAAGAAAAGAAAATTTCACAAACCTAAGTCAAATCATCATCATATGATTCTAAACCAGCCTGCATTTTAAAGACATCAGGCAAAAAAAGGCAATGTAACAGTTATAAAGCTCAAAAACTATGCCTCGCTCTTTAAAATGTCATGAAATTACAACTATAACCACTAGATGGCAGTAGAAGACCACTAATGGCTCATTGAAATGAACAGTGCTATTCACAGATTTTCCATTTATTTCAATTCATGCAAAGACTAAATCACTGTTATAACATTTCAAATCACATTTAGTCAAAGTTTAACACTTCATTTAAACACATATATCATATTTGACAATAATACAAGATTATGATTACAGTGAAACCTGAAAATTATATATATAAAATCTTAAAAAGACTTGCACTAAACATTTTGTCACCTACCATTTAATACACAAATCTCTTATGTGCAACAAAATGTGTGCAGTAATGCTTAATGAACATTAATGTAACAGTTTAACTATTTAATTTCTGTTTGTGAGTGTATTCTCCATCCTGGATGTGGCCACATAATAAGATGATCATGAGCTACTGTACCCAAAAGTCTATAAAACCTAAAAGAAAACAAAATTTCACAAACCTAAGTAAAATCATTATCATACGATTTTAAACAAACATACATTTCATAGACATTAGGCAAAAAAGGCCATGTAACAGTTATAAAGCTTAAAAGTAATGGATCTCTCTTTAAAACTTGAAATTGCAACTATAACCACTAGATGGCAGTAGAAGACCACTAATGGGTCACTGAAATGACTAGAACAGTGCATTTTCATGGTTTCAAGCTTTAATTTCATACAAAGATGATACTAAATCAATGTTATATCATTTCAAATCCCATTTAGTAAAACTTTACCACTTCATTTATACAGATGTATTACATTTGACAATTATGCAAGATTATGATTACAGTGAAACCTGAAAATGATATATAAACTCTTAAAAACATAAGACTTACAGTAAGCATTTTGTCACCTACTATTTATGACCAAAATCTCTTATGTGCAACAAAATGTGTGTGTGTGTGTGTGTGTGTGTTTGTGTGCGTAATAATGCTTAATGAACTTTAATATAATAGTTTAACTATTTCATATTCTGTGTTTGTGATTGTATTGTCCATCATAGATGTGCTGTAGTGTTAGCCATATATTTTGGGTTGGACTACATCCTAAAACCATAGTAACCATAGCACCGGATCATAGGTGGCGCTATAACAGTTAAAAAGGCTTCAAAAACACAACATTTCTATTGTAATTGGCCTCGAAGTGCTAACAAATGCTCATTTTTTCACACAAACACTAGATCTTCATACCATATGATAGATCTCCTCATTCTCAACAATTTTTTGTCTAAGACCATTGCTGTCAATCCAACTGTTCTTTAAATATTTTCTTTAAATGTACTGTACCCAAAAGCCTAACATTTTTAAAAGAAAGCTTGCAACGTCTCAAAACTGTGACAAAAATGACAAATAATCTCATTCTAAACAAATATGCAAAATTTAAGAGACTGGGCAAAAATAACACTATAATAGTTATGATGTTTAAAATCTCAGTGTTTGTATGAGACATTGCATGAAATTGCAATAATAACCACTAGATGTCAGTAGAAGACCACTAATGGGCTTATTCAGCTGAACAGCACTGTTTTTAATAGGTTTGATGATCGATTAACACTTATAAAATCACTGTTATAACATTTAAAATCACATTTAGGCAAAGCTTAAAATTTTGTTCATACAGACATATCAGTTTTTTACAATTATGCCACATTATGATTACAGTGAAATCTTAAAAAGACACAAACTGTTACAAAGAGAATACTTGCAAGTAAAAGTGTTGGCCCATATCATTTATTTCAAATATCTGTACAAGAAAATGTGTATGCATGTATGTCTCTGTGTGTGTAAACATATTTATTCAGTATTAATATATTAGTTTAAACTTTTCGTTTCTGTGTGTGTATTTCTGTGAGCATATTCTCCATTTTGGATGTGTTTTACTGTCAGCCATGATTCCAGGTTGGCCTAGACCCTAAGCATACCACCTTAAAGACCTTAAAATGCTCGAACCCCGATAATTGCTGCTTGCAGCTATATTTAGGGGTTCGAGCGCGTAGCGCTGAAACCCTATTGTAATTGTTAGGATTTTTAGGGGTTCGAGCGCGTAGCGCTGAAACCCTATTGTAATTGTTAGGATTTTTTTTATTATTATTATTATTATTATTATTATTATTCTTCCCTAGAACTGATCGTGCAGCCCAAACCGTAAGGCCTAGAGAGCTGAAACTTGGTCAGAAGGTAGTAGTCACCCTCGCTACTCAGGCGCAAAGAACCGGCCTAATCGGCCTAAAGGTGGCGCTACAGCGCAAAAAACTAACTTTTTTTACATTTTTGGCCCTAGCTCGTACATTTTTTGTCGTAGACTCAAAAACTTTACATCGCTGCGATCCTTGGGTCAATACGCACAAAAGTGCACTGGCGCAGATTTTTCGTACGAAGCCCGGTTTTTCCGCAAAATGGCCGAATGTCCGAAACCTACTTTTGCGAACTAGTCCTAGGTTTTTCGCCCAATCGGAATCAAACCAGTGCAGAAATGTTCTCTGGACACTGAATTTCAATAATTATCAAAAAAAAGTTGAAATTTGGACTTACTGTCGAATAGGAATACCAAAACGTTCGATGCTAAAGGTAGCCAATTTCTACATTTGGCTATAACTTTTGAACGGAAAGAGATATCTTCACCAAACTTGGTACACATGTGTATAAGCTCAATCTTTGGTCAAATAAAAAAAATTGCACAGCTCTGCCACTTGGTGGCGCTATAAGCCTGAAAAAACATAAAATTGAGTATAACTATGCAATCGTTGGTCCGATCGACCTGAAAATTGGTATGCAGTGTCTCTGTCCAATGTGCCATAAGGATCTATAAGGACGTTGGCATATCTCAAAAAACATGGCCGCCATCGACCAATGAAGTTTGAGCACCCATTAGACAAGGTTAACGAAGGTCGATCGGAACGAAACTCACTGGGCATGTTCGACTCATGGCCCTAAAGGTCTGTAAGAATTTTGAAAGAAATCGGCCCCTAGTTGGCGCTAACGAGTTTTTTGCCTCTGTAATCACGTGGTGTTTCACACATCCACACAATATGCATATCATTTGATAGATCTTCTCATGATGAACAACTTTGCCTCAAGAACCATTGCTGTCATTCAAGTCGTTCATTAAATATTCACAAATATGTTAAAAACCTACTTTTGCGAACTCGTCCTAGGTTTTTCGCTCAATCTCGATCAAACCACTGCAGCGCAGTTCTCCAGACTCTCTAGATCAATAATTATCAAAAAAATGTTGAATTTTGTCCTTCGGTTAGCTGTAATAGGGCCATTTACAATAGGGGCGTGGCCACATATACCCAAAAGCTTATAAAACCAAAACGAAAACTCAAAACTTTATGAAAATTGGTGATAACATGTGTCAGATGATTCTTAACAAGCATGCAAAGTTTCATGCAGATCGGACTATAGGTGGCGCTATAACAGTTAAAAAGGCTTTAAAAACAAGATTTGTATGGTAAATGGCCTCAGATTGTTAAAAAATGCTCGTCTATTCACACAAACACTACATCTTACACTTACATCTGTATGATATATCCTCTCATTCTGAACAACTTTGCATACCACCTGAAAGGCCTTATATGCTCGAACCCCGGTAATTGCTGCTTGCAGCTATATTTATTATTATTATTATTATTATTCTTCCCTAGAACTGATCGTGCAGCCCAAACCGTCAGGCCTAGAGAGCTGAAACTTGGTCAGAAGGTAGTAGTCCTCCTCGCTACTCAGGCGCAAAGAACCGGCCCAATCGGCCTAAAGGTGGCGCTACAGCGCAAAAAACTAACTTTTTTTACATTTTTGGCCCTAGCTCGTACATTCTTTGTCGTAGACTCAAAAAATTTACATCGTTGCAATCCTTGGGTCAATACAGATTTTTCAATCCTTGGCGCAGATTTTTCGTACGAAGCCCGGTTTTTCCGCAAAATGGCCGAATGTCCGAAACCTACTTTTGCGAACTAGTCCTAGGTTTTTCGCCCGATCGGAACCAAACCAGTGAAGAAATGTTCTCTGGACACTGAATATCAATAATTATCAAAAAAAAGTTGAAATTTTGACTCATCGTTGCGAAGGGGCCCCAAAAAGTTTGTCAGGTGGAGGACCATTTTTACTAAAATGGCTATAACTCAGGAACCAAATGGCATATCGTTACGAAACTTGACACACTTATGTACAAGCTCAATCTTTGGTCAAATAAAAAAAATTGCAAAGCTCTGCCACTTGGTGGCGCTAAAAGCCTGAAAAACAATAAAATGACTATAACTATGCAATCGTTAGTCCGATCGACCTGAAAATTGGTATGCAGTGTCTCTGTCCAATGTGCCATAAGGGTCTATGAGGACATTGGCGTATCTCAAAAAACATGGCTGCCATCGGCCAATGAAGTTTGAGCACCCATTAGACAAGGTTAACGAAGGTCAATCGGACCGAAACTCACTGGGCATGTTCGACTCATGGCCCTAAAGGTCTGTAAGAATTTTGAAAGAAATCGGCCACTAGTTGGCGCTAACGAGTTTTTTGCCTCTCTAACGTGCCTCACTCACGTGGTGTTTCACACATCCACACAATATGCATATCATTTGATAAATCTCCACATGCTGAGCAACTTTGCCTCAAGAACCATTGCTGTCAATCAAATCATTCATTAATTCTTCACAAATATGTGAAAAACCTACTTTTGCGAACTGGTCCTAGGTTTTTCGCTCAATCTCGATCAAACCACTGCAGCGCAGTTCTCCAGACTCTCTAGATCAATAATTATCAAAAAAATGTGGAATTTTGTCCTTTGGGTAGCTATAACGGGGTCATTTAGAAAAGGGGCGTGGCCACATATACCAAAAAGCCTATCAAACCTAAACAAAAACTCAAAACTTTACAAAAGTTGGAGAAAACATGTGTCAGATGACTCTTAACAAGCATGTAAAATTTCATGGAGATGGGACCATAGGTGGCGCTATGACAGTTAAAAAGGCTTCAACAACAAGAAATTTCAAAAGTAAATTGCCTTAAATTGCTATAACATGCTCATATAATCACAGAAACACTAGAACTTCATACCATATGATAGATCTGCTCATGCTGAGCAACTTTGCCTCAAGAACCATTGCTGTCAATCAAGTCGTTTATTACATATTCACAAATATGTAAAAAAAACCCACTTTTGCGAACTAGTCCTAGGTTATTCACTCGATCTCGATCAAACCACTGCAGCACAGTTCTCCAGGCTCCCTAGATCAATAATTATGAAAAAAAGTTAAACTTTTGACTCACAGTCGCAAAGGGGCGCCAAAACGTTCAAAAGAGGCGGGGCCACTTTTAGTAAAAAGGCTATAACTTTGGAACAGAATGACATATCATCACCAAACTCAGAACCCTTATGTAAAAGCTCAGCCTTTGGTCAAATCCAAAAAATTGCGGAGCTTGACCACTTGGGGGCGCTATAATAGAGAAAAAATATAAAAATGGCTATAACGTCGCAACCGTCAGTCCAATCACCCTGAAAAATGGTATGCAGTGTCTCTGTCCAATGTGCCATAAGGGTCTATGAGAACATTGGCGTATCTCAAAAAACATGGCCGCCATCGACCTATGAATTTTGAGCACCTATTAGACAAGGGTAACTGAGGCCGATCGGAACAAAACTCACTGGGCATGTTCGACTCATGGTCCTAAAGGTCTGTAAGAACTTTAAAAGAAATCGGCCACTAGTTGGCGCTAACGAGTTTTATGGCTCTGTAATCACGTGGTGTTTCACACATCCACACAATATGCATATCATTTGATAGATCTCCTCATGATAAACAACTTTGCCTCAAGAACCATTGTTGTCAATCAAATCGTTCATTAAATATTCATAAATATGTAAAAAACCTACTTTTGCGAACTAGTCCTAGGTTTTTTGCTCAATCTCGATCAAACCACTGCAGTAATATTCTCTGGACTCTCTAGATCAATAATTATCAAAAAAAATGTTGATTTTTTTCCTTTGGTTAGCTATAACTGGGTTAATTTACAAAAGGGGCGTGGCCACATATACCCAAAAGCCTATAAAACCAAAACGAAAACTCAAAACTTTACAAAAATTGGTGAAAACATGTGTCAGATGATTCTTAACAAGCATGCATAGTTTCATGGAGATCGGAGCATAGGTGGCGCTATAACAGTTAAAAAGCCTTTAAAAACAAGATTTCTATGGTAAATGGCCTCAAATTGTTAAAAAATGATCATCTATTCACACAAACACTAGATCTTACACTTCTGTCTGTATGATATATCACCTCATTCTGAACAAATTTGCATACCACCTCAAAGGCCTTAAATGCTCGAACCCCGGTAATTGCTGCTTGCAGCTATATTTTTTATTATTATTATTATTATTATTATTATTATTCTTCCCTAAAACTGATCGTGCAGCCCAAACCGTAAGGCCTAGAGAGCTGAAACTTGGTCAGAAGGTAGTAGTCCTCCTCGCTACTCAGGCGCAAAGAACCGGCCCAATCGGCCTAAAGGTGGCGCTACAGCGCAAAAAACTAACTTTTTTCGTATTTTTGGCCGTAGCTCGTACAATTTTTGTCGCAGACTCAAAAAATTTACATCGCTGCAATCCTTGGGTCAATACGCACAAAAGTGCACTGGCGCAGATTTTTCGTACGAGGCCCGGTTTTTCCGCAAAATGCCGTTATGTCCAAAACCTACTTTTGCGAACTAGTCCTAGGTTTTTCAATGGATCGGAACCAAACCAGTGTTGAAATATTCTCTGGACAGTGAATATCAATAATTATCAAAAAAAAGTTGAAATTTTGACTCATGGTCAAATAGGAAAGCCAAAACGTTCAATGCTAACGTTAGCAAATTCTTACATTTGGCTATAACTTTTGAATGGAATGAGATATCTTCACCAAACTCGGTACACATGTGTATAAGCTCAATCTTTGGTCAAATAACAAAAATTGCACAGCTCTGCCACTTGGTGGCGCTATAAGCCTGAAAAAACATAAAAATGACTATAACTTTGCAACCGTCAGTCCAATCAACCTGAAAATTGGTATGCAGTGTCTCTGTCCAATATGTCATAAGGGTCTATGAGAATATTTGCGTATCTCAAAAAAACATGGCTGCCATCGACCAACGAAGTTTGAGCACCCATTAGACAAAGTTAACGGAGGCCGATCGGAACGAAACTCACTGGGCATGTTCGACTCATGGCCCTAAACGTCTGTAAGAATTTTGAAACAAATCGGCCACTAGTTGGCGCTAACGAGTTTTTTGCCTCTGTAATCACGCAGTGTTTCACACATCCACACAATTTGCATATCATTTGATAGATCTCCTCATGATGAACAACTTTGCCTCAAGAACCATTGCTGTCAATCAAACCGTTCATTAATTATTCACAAATATGTGAAAAACCTACTTTTGCGAACTAGTCCTAGGTTTTTCGCCCGATCGGAACCAAACCAGTGCAGAAATGTTCTCTGGACACTGAATATCAATAATTATCAAAAAAAAGTTGAAATTTTGACTCATCGTTGCGAAGGGGCCCCAAAAAGTTTGTCAGGTGGAGGACCATTTTTACTAAAATGGCTATAACTCATGAACCAAATGAGATATCTTCACCAAACTCGGTACACATGTGTATAAGCTCAATCTTTGGTCAAATAACAAAAATTGCACAGCTCTGCCACTTGGTGGCGCTATAAGCCTGAAAAAACATAAAAATGACAATAAATATGCAATCGTTGGTCTGATCGACTTGAAAATTGGTATGCAGTGTCTCTGTCCAATGTGCCATAAGGGTCTATGAGGACATTGGCGTATCTCAAAAAACATGGCTGCCATCGGCCAATGAAATTTGAGCACCCATTAGACAAGGTTAACAAAGGTCAATCGGAACGAAACTCACTGGGCATGTTCGACTCATGGCCCTAAAGGTCTGTAAGAATTTTGAAAGTAATCGGCCACTAGTTGGCGCTAACGAGTTTTTTGCCTCTCTAACATGCCTCACTCGCGTGGCGTTTCACACATCCACACAATATGCATATCATTTGATAGATCTCCACATGCTGAAAAACTTTGCCTCAAGAACCATTGCTGTCAATCAAATCATTCAATAATTATTCACAAATATGTGAAAAACCTACTTTTGCGAACTAGTCCTAGGTTTTTCGCTCAATCTCGATCAAACCACTGCAGCGCAGTTCTCCAGACTCTCTAGATCAATAATTATCAAAAAAATGTGGAATTTTGTCTTTTGGGTAGCTATAACGGGGTCATTTAGAAAAGGGGCGTGGCCACATATACCCAAAAGCCTATAAAACCTAAACAAAAACTCAAAACTTTACAAAAGTTGGGGAAAACATGTGTCACATGACTCTTAACAAGCATGTAAAATTTTCTGGAGATCGGACCATAGGTGGCGCTATGACATTTAAAAAGGCTTCAAAAACACAAAATTTCAAAAATAAATAGCCTTAAATTACTATAACATGCTCATATAATCACAGAACCACAAGATCTTCATACCATATGATAGATCTCCTCATGCTGAGCAACTTTGCCTCAAGAACCATTGCTGTCAATCAAGTCGTTTATTACATATTCACAAATATGTGAAAAACCCACTTTTGCGAACTAGTCTTAGGTTATTCACTCGATCTCGATCAAACCACTGCAGCACAGTTCTCCAGACTCCCTAGATCAATAATTATCAAAAAAAGTTAAACTTTTGACTCACAGTCGCAAAGGGGCGCCAAAACGTTCAAAAGAGGCGGGGCCCCTTTTAGTAAAATGGCTATAACTTTGGAACAGAATGACATATCATCCCCAAACTCGGAACATATATGTAAAATCTCAGCCTTTGGTCAAATCCAAAAAATTGCGGAGCTTGACCACTTGGTGGCGCTATAATAGAGAAAAAACATAAAAATGGCTATAACTTCGCAACCGTCAGTCCAATCAACCTGAAAATTGGTATGCAGTGTCTCTGTCCAATGTGCCATAAGGGTCTATGAGAACATTTGCGTATCTCAAAAAACATGGCCGCCATCGACCAATGAATTTTGAGCACCTATTAGACAAGGTTAACGGAGGCCGATCGGAACGAAACTCACTGGGCATGTTCGACTCATGGCCCTAAAGGTCTGTAAGAATTTTAAAACAAATCGGCCACTAGTTGGCGCTAACGAGTTTTATGGCTCTGTAATCACGTGGTGTTTCACACATCCACACAATATGCATATCATTGGATAGATCTCCTCATGATGAACAACTTTGCCTCGAGAACCATTTCTGTCAATCAAACCGTTCATTAATTATTCACAAATATGTGAAAAACCTACTTTTGCGAACTAGTCCTAGGTTTTTCACTCAATCTCGATCAAACCACTGCAGTAATGTTCTCTGGACTCTCTAGATCAATAATTATCAAAAACATGTTGAATTTTGTCCTTTGGGTAGCTATAACGGGGTCATTTAGAAAAGGGGAGTGGCCACATATATCCAAAAGCCTATAAAACCTAAACAAAAACTCAAAACTTTACAAAAGTTGGAGAAAACGTGTCAGATGTCTCTTAACAAGCATGCAAAGTTTCGTGAAGATCGGACAATAGGTGCCGCTATAACAGTTAAAAAGGCTTTAAAAACAAGATTTCTATGGTAAATGGCCTCAAATTGTTAAAAAATGCTCATCTATTCACACAAACACTAGATCTTACACTTCTGTCTGTATGATATATCACCTNGCGAACTAGTCCTAGGTGTTTCACTCAATCTCGATCAAACCACTGCAGTAATGTTCTCTGGACTCTCTAGATCAATAATTATCAAAAACATGTTGAATTTTGTCCTTTGGTTAGCTATAACAGGGTCATTTACAAAAGGGGAGTGGCCACATATATCCAAAAGCCTATAAAACCTAAACAAAAACTCAAAACGTTATGAAAATTGGAGCAATCATGTGTCAGATGATTCTTAACAAGCATGCAAAGTTTCATGGAGATCGGAGCATAGGTGGCGCTATAACAGTTAAAAAGCCTTTAAAAACAAGATTTCTATGGTAAATGGCCTCAAATTGTTAAAAAATGCTCATCTATTCCCACAAACACTAGATCTTACACTTCTGTCTGTATGATATATCACCTCATTCTGAACAAATTTGCATACCACCTCAAAGGCCTTAAATGCTCGAACCCCGGTAATTGCTGCTTGCAGCTATATTTTATTATTATTATTATTATTATTATTATTATTCTTCCCTAGAACTGATCGTGCAGCCCAAACCGTAAGGCCTAGAGAGCTGAAACTTGGTCAGAAGGTAGTAGTCCTCCTCGTTACTCAGGCGCAAAGAACCGGCCCAATCGGCCTAAAGGTGGCGCTACAGCGCAAAAAACTAACTTTTTTTACATTTTTGGCCCTAGCTCGTACATTTTTTGTCGTAGACTCAAAAACTTTACATCGTTGCGATCATTGGGTCAATACGCACAAAAGTGCACTGGCGCAGATTTTTCGTACGAAGCCCGGTTTTTCCGCAAAATGGCCGAATGTCCGAAACCTACTTTTGCGAACTAGTCCTAGGTTTTTCGCCTGATCGGAACCAAACCAGTGCAGAAATGTTCTCTGGACACTGAATATCAATAATTATCAAAAAAAAGTTGAAATTTTGACTCATCGTTGCGAAGGGGCCCCAAAAAGTTTGTCAGGTGGAGGACCATTTTTACTAAAATGGCTATAACTCATGACCCAAAGGAGATATCTTCACCAAACTCGGTACACATGTGTATACGCTTAATCTTTGGTCAAATAAAAAAAATTGCACAGCTCTGCCACTTGATGGCGCTATAAGCCTGAAAAAACATAAATTGACTATAACTTCGCAACCGTCAGTCCAATCAACCTGAAAATTGGTATGCAGTGTCTCTGTCCAATGTGCCATAAGGGTCTATAAGGATATTGGCGTATCTCAAAAAACATGGCCGCCATTGGCAAATGAATTTTGAGCACCCATTAGACAAGGTTAACAAAGGTCAATCGGAACGAAACTCACTGGGCATGTTCGACTCATGGCCCTAAAGGTCTGTAAGAATTTTGAAACAAATCGGCCACCAGTTGGCGCTAACGAGTGTTTTGCCTCTGTAACGTGCCTCACTCACGTGGCGTTTCACACATCCACACAATATGCATATCATTTGATAGATCTCCACATGCTGAGCAACTTTGCCTCAAGCACCATTGCTGTCAATCAAACCGTTCACTAATTATTCACAAATATGTGAAAAACCTACTTTTGCGAACTAGTCCTAGGTTTTTCGCTCAATCTCGATCAACCCACTGCAGCGCAGTTCTCCAGACTCTCTAGATCAATAATTATCAAAAAAATGTGGAATTTTGTCCTTTGGGTAGCTATAACGGGGTCATTTAGAAAAGGGGCGTGGCCACATATACCCAAAAGCCTATAAAACCTAAACAAAAAGTCAAAACTTTACAAAAGTTGGAGAAAACATGTGGCAGATGATTCTTAACAAGCATGTAAAATTTTATGGAGATCGGACCATAGGTGGCGCTATGACAGTTAAAAAGGCTTCAAAAACACAAAATTTCAAAAGTAAATTGCCTTAAATTGCTATAACATGCTCATATAATCACAGAAACACAAGATCTTCATACCATTTGATAGATCTCCTCATGCTGAGCAACTTTGCCTCAAGAACCATTGCTGTCAATCAAGTCGTTTATTACATATTCACAAATACGTGAAAAACCCACTTTTGCGAACTAGTCCTAGGTTATGCACTCGATCTCGATCAAACCACTGCAGCACAGTTCTCCAGACTCCCTAGATCAATAATTATAAAAAAAAAGTTAAACTTTTGACTCACAGTCGTAAAGGGGCGCCAAAACGTTCAAAAGAGGCGGGGCCACTTTCACTAAAATGGATATAACTTTGGAACAGAATGACATATCATCACCAAACTCAGAACACATATGTAAAAGCTCAGTCTTTGGTCAAATCCAAAAAATTGCGGAGCTTGACCACTTGGTGGCGCTATAATAGAGAAAAAACATAAAAATGGCTATAACTTCGCAACCATCAGTCCAATCAACCTGAAAATTGGTACGCTGTGCCTCTGTCCAATGTGCCATAAGGGTCTATAAGGACATTGGCGTATCTCAAAAAACATGGCCGCAATCGACCAATGAAGTTTGAGCACCCATTAGACAAGGTTGGCGGAGGCCGATCGGAACGAAACTCAATGGGCATGTTCGACTCGTGGCCCTAAAGGTCTGTAAGAATTTTGAAACAAATCGGCCACTAGTTGGCGCTAACGAGTTTTATGGCTCTGTAATCACGTGGTGTTTCACAAATCCACAAAATATGCATATCATTTGATAGAGCTCCTCATGATGAACAACTTTGCCTCAAGAACCATTGCTGTCAGTCAAATCGTTCATTAAATATTCACAAAAATGTAAAAAACCTACTTTTGCGAACTAGTCCTAGGTTTTTCACTCAATCTCGATCAAACCACTGCAGCAATATTCTCTGGACTCTCTAGATCAATAATTATCAAAAAAATGTTGAATTTTGTCCTTCAGTTAGCTGTAATGGGGCAATTTTACAAAAGGGGCATTGCCACATGTACCCAATAGCTTATAAAACCAAAACAAAAACTCAAAACTTTATGAAAATTGGTGAAAACATGTGTCAGATGATTCTTAACAAGCATGCAAAGTTTCATGGAGATCGGAGCATAGGTGCCGCTATAACAGTTAAAAAGGCTTTAAAAACAAGATTTCTATGGTAAATGGCCTCAAGTTGTTAAAAAATGCTCATCTATTCACACAAACGCTAGATCTTAAACTTACATCTGTATGATATATCGTCTCATTCTGAACAACTTTGCATACAACCTCAAAGGCCTTATATGCTCGAACCCCGGTAATTGCTGCTTGCAGCTATATTATCTATTTGTAATTGATAGGATAATTTTTTTTTTTCCCTAAAACTGAATGGGCAGCCCAAACCGTAAGGCCTAGAGACTTGAAACTTGGCCAGAAGGTAGAGCTCCCTGTGGGGACATTCTGACAAAGACTGAGCCTAATTGGCCTAAAGGTGGCGCTACAGCGCAAAAAACTAAAATTTATCAGTTTATTGGCCTAAACTCGTAAACCGTTTGTCGTAGTCTCAAAAACTTTACATCGTTGCGTTCCTTGGGTCAGCCCAAACAAAAGTGGAGTGCGAAATTTTTGAGCTGCGACGCACGGTTGACCCCGAAAAATGGACGTGAATCCGAAACCTACTTTTGCGAACTAGTCCTAGATTTTTCACCCAATCGGAACCAAACCAGTGCAGAAATATTCTCTGGACACTGAATATCAATAATTATCAAAAAAAAGTTGAACTTTTCACTCACGGTCACAAAGGGCCACCAAAACGTTCCAAAGTGACGGGGCCACTTTTACTAAAATGGCTATAACTTTTGAAAGGAATGAGATATCTTCACAAAACTTGGTACACATATGTATAAGCTTAATCTTTGGTCAAATCAAAAAAATTGCGGAGCTTGACCACTTGGTGGCGCTATAAAACTGAAAAAACATATTATTGGCTATAAATACACCGCCGTTAGTCCGATTGACTTGAAAATTAGTATGCAGTCTCTTGGACCAAAGGGGCACAAGTGTCTATGAGGACATTGGCGTATCTCAAAAAACATGGCCGCCATTGGCCAATGAAGTTTGAGCACCTGTTTGACAAGGTTAACGGAGGTCGATTGGAACGAAACTCACTGGGCATGTTCGACTCATGGCCCTAAAGGTCTGTAAGAATTTTGAAAGAAATCGGCCAATAGTTGTCGCTAACGAGTTTTTTGCCTCTGTACACACGTGGTGTTTCACATATCCACACAATATGCATATCATTTGATAGATCTCCTCATGATGAACATTTTTGCCTCAAGAACCATTGCTGTCAATCAAATCGTTCATTAATTATTCACAATTATGTGAAAAACCTACTTTTGCGAACTAGTCCTAGGTTTTTTGCTCAATCTTGATCAGACCACTGCAGCACAATTCTCTGGACTCTCTAGATCAATAATTATCAAAAAAATGTGAAATTTTGTCATTTGGTAAGCCATAACGGGGTCATTTACAAAAGGGGCGTGGCCAAAAATACCCAAAAGCTTATAAAACCTAAACAAAAATTCAAAACTTTACGAAAATTGGTGAGAACATGTGACAGATTACTCTGAATAAGCATGCAAAGTTTTGTGAAGATCGGACCATAGCTGGCGTTATAACAGTTAAAAAGGCTTCAAAAACACAAGCTGTGTATGGTAAATGGCTTCAAACGGCTAAATATATGCACTTATATTTACACAAACACTAGATCTTCATATCATTTGATAGATGTCCTCATGATGAACAACTTTGCCTCAAAAACCATTGCTGTCAACCAAATTGCTCATTAAATATTCACAAATATGTGAAAAACCTACTTTTGCGAACTAGTTCTAGGTTTTTTGCTCAATCTCGATCAAACCATTGCAGTAATATTCTCTGGACACTCTAGATCAATAATTATCAAAAAAATGTTGAATTTTGTCCTTCGGTTAGCTGTAATGGGGTATTTACAATAGGGCGTGGCCACATATACCCAAAAGCTTATAAAACCAAAACGAAAAATCTAAATGTTACGAAAATTGGAGAAAACCTGTGTCAGATGATTCTTAACAAGCATGCAAAGTTTCATGGAGATCGGAGCATAGGTGGCGCTATAACAGTTAAAAAGGCTTTAAAAACAGGACTTCTATGGTAAATGGCCTCAAATTGTTAAAAAATGCTCATCTATTCACACAAACACTACATCTTACACTTCTATCTGTATGATATATCACCTTATTCTGAACAAATTTGCATACCACCTCAAAGGCCTTAAATGCTCGAACCCCGGTAATTGCTGCTTGCAGCTATATTATCTATTTGTAATTGATAGGATAATTTTTTTTTTCCCCTAAAACTGAATGGGCAGCCCAAACCGTAAGGCCTAGAGACTTGAAACTTGGCCAGAAGGTAGAGCTCCCTGTGGGGACATTCTGGCAAAGACTGAGCCTAATCGGCCTAAAGGTGGCGCTACAGCGCAAAAAACTAAAATTTATCAGTTTATTGGCCTAAGCTCGTAAACCGTTTGTCGCAGACTCCAAAACTTTACATCGTTGCGTTCCTTAGGTCAGCCCGAACAAAAGCGGAGTGCGAAATTTTTGAGCTGCGACGCACGGTTGACCCCGAAAAATGGACGTGAATCCGAAACCTACTTTTGCGAACTAGTCCTAGGTTTTTCACCCAATCGGAACCAAACCAGTGCAGAAATATTCTCTGGACACTGAATATCAATAATTATCAAAAAAAAGTTGAACTTTTCCCTCACGGTCACAAAGGGCCACCAAAACGTTCCAAAGTGACGGGGCCACTTTTACTAAAATGGCTATAACTTTTGAAAGGAATGAGATATCTTCACCAAACTTGGTACACATATGTATAAGCTTAATCTTTGGTCAAATCAAAAAAATTGCGGAGCTTGACTACTTGGTGGCGCTATAAAACTGAAAAAAACATATTATTCGCTATAAATACACCGCCGTTAGTCCGATTGGCTTGAAAATTGGTATGCAGTCTCTTGGAACAAAGGGGCACAAGTATCTATGAGGACATTGGCGTATCTCAAAAAACATGGCCGCCATTGGCCAATGAAGTTTGAGCACCTATTTGACAAGGTTAACGGAGGTCGATTGGAACGAAACTCACTGGGCATGTTCGACTCATGGCCCTAAAGGTCTGTAAGAATTTTGAAAGAAATCGGCCACTAGTTGGCGCTAACAAATTTTTTGGATCTATAATCGCGTGGCGTTTCACACATCTACACAATATGCATATCATTTGATAGATCTCCTCATGCCGAGAAGCTTTGCCTCAAGAACCATTGCTGTCAATCAAATCGTTCATTAATTATTCACAAATATGTTAAAAACCTACTTTTGCGAACTAGTCCTAGGTTTTTCGCTCAATCTCGATCAAACCACTGCAACACAGTTCTCCAGACTCTCTAGATCAATAATTATCAAAAAAATGTGGAATTTTGTCCTTTGGTTAGCTATAAAGGGGTCATTTAGAAAAGGGGTGTGGCCACATATACCCAAAAGCTTATAAAGCCTAAACGAAAACTCAAAACTTTACAAAAATTGGTGAGAACATGTGACAAGTGACTCTTAATAAGCATGCAAAGTTTCGTGCAGATCAGACCATAGGGGGCGCTATAAGCTTCAAAAAGACAGGATTTCTATGGTAAATGGTCTTACCTTGTTTAAAAAAATGCTCATATATTCACACAAACACTAGATCTTTATATCATATGACAAATCTCCAAATTTGGAACGACTTTGCATACCACCTCAAAGGCCTTAAATGCTCGAACCCCGGTAATTGCTGCTTGCAGCTATATTATCTATTTGTAATTGATAGGATTTTTTTTTTTCCCCCTAAAACTGAATGGGCAGCCCAAACCGTAAGGCCTAGAGACTTGAAACTTGGCCAGAAGGTAGAGCTCCCTGTGGGGACATTCTGACAAAGACTGAGCCTAATCTGCCTAAAGGTGGCGCTACAGCGCAAAAAACTAAAATTTATCAGTTTATTGGCCTAAGCTCGTAAACCGTTTGTCGTAGACTCAAAAACTTTACATCGTTGCGTTCCTTGGGTCAGCCCGAACAAAAGTGGAGTGCAAAATTTTTGAGCTGCGACGCACAGTTGACCCCGAAAAATGGACATGAATCCGAAACCTACTTTTGCGAACTAGTCCTAGGTTTTTCACCCAATCGGAACCAAACCAGTGCAGAAATATTCTCTGGACACTGAATATAAATAATTATCAAAAAAAAGTTGAACTTTTCACTCACGGTCACAAAGGGCCACCAAAACGTTCCAAAGTGACGGGGCCACTTTTACTAAAATGGCTATAACTTTTCAAAGGAATGAGATATCTTCACCAAACTTGGCACACATATGTATAAGCTTAATCTTTGGTCAAATCAAAAAAATTGCGGAGCTTGACCACTTGGTGGCGCTATAAAACTGAAAAAACATATTATTGGCTATAAATACACCGCCGTTAGTCCGATTGACTTGAAAATTGGTATGCAGTCTCTTGGACCAAAGGGGCACAAATGTCTATGAGGACATTGGCGTATCTCAAAAAACATGGCCGCCATTGGCCAATGAAGTTTGAGCACCTATTTGACAAGGTTAACGGAGGTCGATTGGAACGAAACTCGGTGGGCATGTTCGACTCATGGCCCTAAAGGTCTGTAACAATTTTGAAAGAAATCGGCCACTAGTTGGCGCTAACGAATTTTTTGGACCTGTAAACGCGTGGCGTTTCACACATCTACACAATATGCATATCATTTGATCGATCTCCTCATGATGAACAACTTTGCCTCAAGAACCATTGCTGTCAATCAAATCGTTCATTAAATATTCACAAATATGCTAAAAACGTACTTTTGCGAACTAGTCCTAGGTTTTTCACTTAATCTCGATCAAACCACTGCAGTAATGTTCTCTGGACTCTCTAGATCAATAATTATTAAAAAAATGTTGAATTTTGTCGTTTAGTTAGCTGTAATGGGGCCATTTACAAAAGAGGCGTGGCCACATATAGCCAAAAGCTTATAAAACCAAAACAAAAACTCAAAACTTTACGAAAATTGATGAAAACATGTGTCAGATGATTCTTAACAAGCATGCAAAGTTTCATGGAGATCGGAGCATAGTTGGCGCAATAACAGTTAAAAAGGCTTTAAAAACAAGATTTCTATGGTAAGTGGCCTCAAATTGTTAAAAAATGCTCAACTATTCACACAAACACTAGATCTTTCACTTATATCTGTATGATATATCCCCTCATTCTGAACAAATTTGCATACCACCTCAAAGGCCTTAAATGCTCGAACCCCGGTAATTGCTGCTTGCAGCTATATTTAGGGGTTCGAGCACGCCGTGCTGAAACCCTATTGTAATTGTCAGGATTATTATTATTATTCTTTTCCGCTAAAACTGATCGTGCAGACCAAACCGTAAGGCCTAGAGAGCTGAAACTTGGCCAGAAGGTAGAGCTCCCTGAGGGGACGTTCTGACAAAGCCTCACCCCAATCGGCCTATAGGTGGCGCTACAGCGAACAAAATTGTGAAATCGATCATAACTCCTAAACCGTTTGTCGAACACTGAAGTGTCTTATATCATTGGAATCCTTTGCTCAATCAAAACAAAATGGCTATCTCCGATTTCATTTCCGGTATGCAAATTTTTCCGCCATTTTGAAATTTGTTAAAAACCTACTTTTGCGAACTAGTCCTAGGTTTTTCGACCAATCGGAACCAAACCAGTGCAGAAATGTGCTCTGGAGAGTGAAGATCAATAATTATCAAAAAAAAGTTGAAATTTTGACTCACGATCGCAAAGGGGCGCCAAAACGTTCGAAAGAGGCGGGGCCATTTTTACTAAAATGGCTATAACTTTTGAACGGAATGACATATCATCACCAAACTCGGTACACATATGTACAAGCTCAATCTTTGGTCAAATCAAAACAATTGCGGGGCTTGCCCACTTGGTGGCGCTATAAGGTGGAAAAAACATGAAAATGACTATAACTATGCAATTGTTGGTCTGATCGATCTGAAAATTGGTATGCAGTGTCTCTGTCCAATGTGCCATAAGGGTCTATGAGGACATTGGCGCATCTCAAAAAACATGGCTGCCATCAGCCAATGAAATTTGAGCACCTATTAGACAAGGTTAACAGAGGCCGATCGGAACGAAACTCACTGGGCATGTTCGACTCATGGCCCTAAAGGTCTGTAAGAATTTTGAAAGAAATCTGCCACTAGTTGGTGCTAACGAGTTTTCTTGCCTCTGTAATCACGTGGTGTTTCACACATCCACACAATATGCATATCATTTGATAGATCTCCAAATGCTGAGCAACTTTGCCTCAAGAACCATTGCTGTCAAACACACCGTTCATTAATTATTCACAAATATGTGAAAAACCTACTTTTGCGAACTAGTCCTAGGTTTTTCACTCAATCTCGATCAAACCACTGCAGTCATATTCTCTTGACTCTCTAGATCAATAATTATCAAAAAAATGTTGAATTTTGTCCTTTGGTTAGCTGTAATGGGGCCATTTACAATAGTGGCATGGCCACATATACCCAAAAGCCTATCAATCCTAAACAAAAACTCAAAAATTTACAAAAATTGGGGAGATCATGTGTCAGGTGACTCTTAATAAGCATGCAAAGTTTTGTGAAGATCGGAACATAGGTGGCGTTATAACAGTTAAAAAGACTTCAAAAACATAAGCTGTGTATGGTAAATGGCTTCAAATGGCTAAATAAATGCACTTATATCCACACAAACACTAGATCTTCATATCATTTGATAGATATCCTCATGATGAACAACTTTGCCTCAAGAACCATTGCTGTCAATCAAATCGTTCATTAAATATTCACAATTATGTTAAAAACCTACTTTTGTGAACTAGTCCTAGGTTTTTCACTCAGTCTCGATCAAACCATGGCAGTAATATTCTCTGGACTCTCTAGATCAATAATTATCAAAAAAATGTTGAAATTTGTCCTTCGGTTAGCTATAACAGGGTCATTTTCAAGAGGGGTGTGGCCACATATACTCAAAAGCCTATAAAACCTAAACGAAAACTCAAAATGTTATGAAAATTGGTGAGAACATGTGTCAGATGACTCTTAACAATCATGAAATGTTTCATGGAGATCAGACCATAGATGGCTCTATAAGCTTCAAAAAGACAGGATTTCTATGGTAAATGGTCTCAAATTATTTAAAAAATGCTCATATATTCACACAAACACTAGATCTTTATATCATATGACAAATCTCCAAATTTTGAACGACTTTGCATACCACCTTAAAGGCCTTAAATGCTCGAACCCCGGTAATTGCTGCTTGCAGCTATATTTAGGGGTTCGAGTGCGTAGCACTGAAACCCTATTGTAATTGTAAGGATTTTTTTTATTATTAGGGGTTCGAGTGCGTAGCACTGAAACCCTATTGTAATTGTAAGGATTTTTTTTATTATTATTATTATTATTATTATTTTCCGCTAAAACTGATCGTGCAGACCAAACCGTAAGGCCTAGAGAGCTGAACCTTGGGCAAAAGGTAGAGCTCCCCGTGGGGACGTTCTGACAAAGTCTCGCCCAAATCGGCCTAAAGGTGGCGCTACAGCGCAAAAAACAAAAATTTTTTACATTTTTGGCCCTAGCTCGTACAATTTTTGGCGTAGACTCAAAAACTTTACATTGTTGCAATCCTTGGGTCAATACGCACAAAAGTGCACAGGTGCAATTTGGGCTCTAGGACGTACCGTTTTTCCGCAAAATGGCCGAATGTCCGAAACCTACTTTTGCGAACTAGTCCTAGGTTTTTCACCCGCTCGGAACCAAACCAGTGCAGAAATGTTCTCTGGACACTGAATATGAATAATTATCAAAAAAAGTTGAAATTTTGACTCATCGTTGCGAAAGGGCCCCAAAAAGTTTGTCAGGTGGAGGGCCATTTTTACTAAAATGGCTATAACTCATGAACCAAATGAGATATCTTCACCAAACTCGGTACACATGTGTATAAGCACAATCTTTGGTCAAATAAAAAAAATTGCTCAGCTCTGCCACTTGGTGGCGCTATAAGCCTGAAAAAACATAAAAATGACTATAACTATGCAATCGTTAGTCCGATCGACTTGAAAATTGGTATGCCGTGTCTCTGTCCAATGTGCCATAAGGGCCTATGAGGACATTGGCGTATCTCAAAAAACATGGCTGCCATTGGCCAATGAAGTTTGAGCACCTATTAGACAAGGTTAACGAAGGTCAATCGGAATGAATCTCACTGGGCATGTGCGACTCATGGCCCTAAACGTCTGTAAGAATTTTGAAAGAAATCGGTCACTAGTTGGCGCTAACGAGTTTTATGGCTCTGTAATCACGTGGTGTTTCACACATCCACACAATATGCATATCATTTGATAGATCTCCTCATGATGAACAACTTTGCCTCAAGAACCATTGCTGTCAATAAAACCGTTCATTAATTATTCACAAATATGTGAAGAACCTACTTTTGCGAACTAGTCCTAGGTTTTTTGCTCAATCTCGATCAAACCACTGCAGCGCAGTTCTCCAGACTCTCTAGATCAATAATTATCAAAAAAATGTGGAATTTTGTCCTTTGGGTAGCTATAACGGGGGCATTTAGAAAAGGGGCGTGGTCACATATACCCAAAAGCCTATCAAACCTAAACAAACACTCAAAACTTTACAAAAGTTGGAGAAAACATGTGTCAGATGACTCTTAACAAGCATGCAAAGTTTCGTGAAGATCGGACCATAGGTGGCGCTATAACAGTTAAAAAGGCTTCAAAAACACAAGGTGTGTATGGTAAATGGCTTGAAATGGCTAAATACATGCTCAAATATTCACACAAACACTAGATCTTCATATCATTTGATAGATCTCCTCATGATGAACACCTTTGCCTCAAGAACCATTGCTGTCAATCAAACCGTTCATTAATTATTCACAAATATCTTAAAAACCTACTTTTGCGAACTAGTCCTAGGTTTTTTGCTTAATCTCGATCAAACCACTGCAGTAATATTCTCTGGACTCTCTAGATCAATAATTATCAACAAAATGTTGAATTTTGTCCTTCGGTTAACTATAACAGGGTCATTTACAACAGGGGCGTGGCCACATATACCCAAAAGCCTATCAAAACTAAAGAAAACCTCAAAACGTTACGAAAATTGGTGAAAACATGTGTCAGATGATTCTTAACAAGCATGCAAAGTTTCGCGAAGATCGGACCATAGGTGGCGCTATAACAGTTAAAAAGGCTTCAAAAACACAAGCTGTGTATGGTAAATGGCAAATGACAAACTGTT